>BGPR01004524.1:0-18322 GCA_013235015.1 Araneus ventricosus | reverse complement strand
TTGCAAGTTCGCCCCGGGCTGCAAAAGTTGAAGCTACGCCACTGTCTGAACTTCATCTAAAGGAATAATGATACATGCATACACAGAAAGTCTTTTCTCTTTTTAATAAAGTTGTGGACGAGCAAAAATAAGCACAGTTGCAGTTCGCAGTTCGTAAGGAATATTAATTACCAAAGAAATCGTGCCAAGAATATCATTCTTATTTGAAATCAACACCAAATAAACTAAAGTCAAAAATTTGTTCTTTCGAAAGCTACTGATCATTTCAATATCTCGAGACTACCACTTTTGGAAGATTTTACTACGGAAAGGGGTGTCAGGCAGTAAGATGAACATTTCCAAAGTTCTTTGTTGGGTCGTGACCAGGGATGTGGGATGGGTAAATACCCAGTGGGTAGGCAAATATTTTTTCTGTATATACCCGGGTATTTACCTAAGGCCTGGGTAAATACCGAAAAACTGGGTATTTTGAGAAAAAAAAAAGCTTTTCGATTGGTGATTTACAATGAAACATATAAAATTTATGAATTCCCAAAAACTTGATATTTTGCAAGAAAAAAAAATTATTTGTGAATAGTGATTGAAAATTAAACATAAAATTTATAAATACCCAAAAAATGAGTATTTTGAAAAAAAAAAAGAATTTGAGAATGGTTATTCAAAATGAAACATTAAATTTATAAATAACCATAAACTGAATATTTTGAAAAAAAAATGTATTTGTGAATGATATTTTACTGTTTATAAATTAAATTTTAACTATAATTCAAATATCATATGAGCGAAGATTTATTTTATACTTAAAAATAATAAATATTTTAATTAAAAATATAATTAATTTAATTTTTCATTTAATTTGAAATAATTTTGAAAAATAAATACAAATAAACTCAGCGGGAGTGGTCTCCCCTAAACTTTCTCGTATACTCCCTAGCATATGTAGAAAAATTAAGTTAAAAGGCAGTGAAACGAACAAGTGTCCCTAACGCAATGGTGAAAAAAAAACCAACAGCAGTGGTCTCCCCTAAACTTTCTCGTATACTTCCCAAAAAGGTGTCATTTTCCCTCTAACTAGGGTTGCCATACGTCCCGTATACTATTTGTCCCGTTTGCTTCCTAAACTCTGAGTCATTATAATTTTAAAATGACCTGCGCCCATTTTTATGATTATGTGTAAAAGGAAAATGATAAAAATTAAAAAAATTGCATAAGTTCTCAATTTTTACGCACGCTGAGGTACCACAACTTTATTTAAAGTTTTTGAGATCGAAATCTTACTACAAATATCATGCAAGATTTCACCATACCTTCCATCTGGACAATGTTAGAACGAAGTTTCGGGTTCAGGGGGTTGCCATAATTTCCGAAGGGCATCCGAAGCTACAATACTTCGTAGACCGCCAAGGTCAAAAGCCAACTATACTAACTTGAGTAAAATAAGCGAAACGCTCGCCAACACACAGTCGCAATGTGCATTTTGAACCAAATATGCAATTTGAACATCTTTTTTTCAACGGATTGAAACGAAATTTGAGCACAGATCTACAATTAATATTAGAAAACGTCATACCAATTTTTATTTATCTAAGCCAAATGGTTTAGGAGATATAATTTTTACACGTATGCGATTATAACCCTTTGACGGATTTGGCCCAAAATTTTATACGGACCTACATTCATGATGATAAAACTGTGTACCAAATTTTATTCATCTAGCTATTCAAGTTTTTGAGTTATAGTGTTCACATGACCGCGGACAGACAGAATTCCCTTGGACGGATTTCGTCCAAACTTTGATAGAAACCTATAAATTATGTGTCAAGTTCACATACCAAATTTCATCCCTGTATCTCTAATAGTTTTCGAGTTATCATATTCACAGACACACAGACATACAGACACACGGACACACAGACAGACATAATTCCAAAATTGTGTTTCTCGGACTCGGAGGAGGTCTAAAACGTTGAGATTCGTCAAAATCTCGAGTTCGAATTTTTTGACGATTACAATACTTTCTTTTTGTATACGTCGTATACGAGAAATGCCATACCACGAGTTTCCGAAGGTCGCACGAAGGTTTGACGCAGAAGGCGGAAGTAGAATCAGAAGCTGGCGTGATTACGCAATAGGGCTGTGTAAGATACAGAAAACAAAATTTGCAATTTGAATGTCCTTTTTTTTAACGGACTGGCACAAAAATTGGACAGAAATCTACAATTAAGGTTAGAAGGCCACATACAAAATTTCATTTATCTAAGTAATTTTGTTAAGAAGTTATTGCATTTAAAAGTATGCGATTAAACAGACCGACAGACAGTCCACTCTTAGACGGATTTCGTCCAAATTTTGATACGGACCTACCTTCCTGTTGATAAATGTGTGTACCAAATTTTATCCATCTAGGTATTCAAATTTTTGAGTTATCGCGTTCTCATGAACACGAACAGACAGACATCAGACTTTCCGTGGACGGATTTTATCCAAAATTTGATAGAAATCTACAAATTATGTGTAAAGATCACATACCAAATTTCATCCCTCTAGCTATAACCGATTTTGAGTTATCGTGTTCACAGACAGACAGAATTCCAAAATTGTGTTTTTTGGACTCAGGGAGGTCTGAAAAGTGGAGATACGTCAAAATCTCGATATTTTTGACGATTACAATATGTTCTCTTGGTATACGAGAGAGTAAGACCACAGCCGGGATCGAACCATCGACCAAGCGGACAGTTGCCGAGCACTCCACCACCTAACCTATCTGGCCGGTAATGAACAGCGCAGTGCTTCTCAACCTTTGAGTATTTGCGAACCAATTTTCAATCATAATTTTCATCGCCCCCTCCCTCAAACAATATGTACATGTATTATTATATGCATTATAATGTATACAATAATAATGTATTTTTGGTATTTTGACGCTAAAGGTACACTACGACTTGAATTGCACACCTTACAAATTACCAGGAATAAAAAAAATTATAGATATCTTGCAACAATAATCAGCTGCATTGACAAACCAGAATTGATATCAGCTTCAGACTAGTGACCACTTACTGGTATATAAGCTGTGCCTAAAGTTTAAGGGCCATTTTCTCCGCATTGGCTAGCCATTGCACTTTATTAGATTAATGCGTGAACTCCCTACAGGTAAGCTACTAATATGCAAAGTTTCATCCCGAACTCAATTTCTCAAGTCATGTCCTCTCCTTGTTCGTCGATAGTCCAATAAACGAAGGATTTGGAAAAAACATTTAATCGTATAGTTTTGAAAATTGGTACACTTGTTCGTAAAGGCATCTGAGGTGAGCTTGCGCCACCATACTGGATTTCATCTCCCCTTTTTTAGTTTTTCTTGCATATCTATAAATCTATTCAGTTTTCAAAGTGAAATTGATTAAACAAATTAAAGGGCATAAAATTCTCTGCAAATATATGCTTTTGGGTTTCGTCTAGCTTTAATAGTTTCCAAGATAATGGGTCTCAAAGTTTGCCGCCATCTTGGATATCATCCCTCCATTTTTTTTAGTTTCTGTTTATTATTTCGAAACATATTCAATTTTCAAATTACGTGTAATCAACAAATTAAAGAGAATAAAACTCTCTACAAATGCATGCTTTTATTTTTGATTTAGCTTTAATAGTTTCCGAGATAATGGATTTCAAAATTTGCTACCATCTCGGATTTTATCCCCCATTTTTTAGTTTTTCTTTAATATCTCAGAAACTATTATAATTTTAAAACTTAATAGATTTCGAGATATTCAAGAAAAACTAAATAAAGGGGATGAAATCCAAGATGGTGGCGTGAGCTCACCCCCAGGACAGGGGACTTTTAGTATTGCTCATCAGAACCCCTCACGAGAAGTGTACCAATTTTCAAAACTATACGATTTTATGCTTTTTTTCAAACCCGTAAACTGGACTCGTTAACTCGTTCGTTAACTGCACTAACTAAGACTTTCAAAAAATTCATCCAATTTGAGACCAATTTTCTCAAAAACATTAAAACTTGAGCAAAAATCAAAGCATCCATTTGTAGGGAATGGTACTCTCTTTAATATGTTAAATTTTATGTATTTTGAATATTGAATAGTTTTCGAGATATTCAAGAAATACTAAAAAAGCGGGAGGAAATCAAGATGGCTGAAACCTTTGAGACCCATTATCTGGAAAACTATTAAATCTTAGAAATTATTTATTTGTAGAGAAGTTTATTCTCTTGAAATTGTTGAAGCAATTTTATTTCAAAACTGAATAGTTTCCGAGATATTCAGGAAAAACTAAAAAAGAGGGGATGAAATCCAAGATGGCGGCGGGAGCTCAGGACCGAGGATATTTAGTATGTTCATTACAAGACCATCACGAACACGTGTAACAATTTTCAAAATTACATGATTTAATGTTTTTTTCTTTCCCATTTTGGAACTTCGTTGACTGGACTATTTATCATGAATCATTTCCGATTTTATCTCTTCGTTAATTGGCCTAAGATCCTCAAAGAAAAAAAGAATTACATTTGCTGATCTCGAATTTTCGATATTGTGGTGCTTTAGAAACCGAAACTTGTTCACCGTAAAGTCGGGAATATTTTGCTGAACAATTGAATAACAATTTTTTATTATATTTAAAAACTCATCATTACAAAATATTTAATTAGTATTTCCTTCCTCTTTATTTTGATTCTTTTTTGTGTCTTCAAGAGTAAAATATTTCAGGAAACAGCAGACATAAAATCTAAATTTAAATTAAGTCTAAATTTTGCGAAGAAATTGAAGAACTAATTTAAACACGAGAGGAATTTTGGTATTCTCGAAATTCCAAGCCAACATTTCGACTAAAATAAATGTCTGGAAAATGCCCAGAAATCGATTCTAAGAAAACCCAGCAATAGGTTTAGTGTGTGTGTGTGTGTTTGGGGGTTAATATCTGCTCGAATCAATTTGTTAATTCCATCTTTTTGTTCCTTCCGAACAATTTCCAACTTTTATTTATGGAAACAAATAAGGTTTTCACGTCTTTAATTTTCACTGATACTTAATTTAAAGTTCGGTACAAATAATACAAGCTTAAAAATGATAGCAGCATTTCATATTTCTCATTCAGTTCTAAAATTATTTTCAAAGAGGAAAATTATTTAGTCTAAAACTTTTTGTTTGCGAATTCTTATATTTCTCGTTTTAAAGGGAAGTGTTAAAATTTTCATTTGTATTTGATTGGCTTTAAAAATTCTGCGATGCTATAGTATTTGCCTTTAATTGATTCGACTGGACTACATATTACAGGGATGTGTTGATACAGTGAAAGATTGAAATCATTAACTAACAATTATATTTTTTGTTTTATTAGTAAATAATTTGCATATTAATTGTTCAAGACAAGAATAGTGATAACTAATTCAGAGTTTGGCAGTAGTATTTACAGCAATATGAAAATAAAAAAGCGAAACTCTTGCTACTTGTAATTTCAATGCAATTTGAAAAAACAGAGTAAAAAAAGAAGTGTTATTTTCCTAAAATTTTGCAAAGTTTTAAACTCTCTACAAATATTCTCTAGCGAATAGCACTCTACGAATATTCTCATTTTAGGTAAGAATAAGTTAAAGCGGAATTATGAATAATTCACCTTTTATGTTCACTTTCGCTAACATTACAAAGTGCATGAATCCGAATTATGCTCCCCGTGATGCATAAAACAAATTTCCTTAAAACCATTAATGCTTGATTTTGAACCCCGTGCCGATTTTGATAAATTTTTGGATAATGTTCTGAATGTTTAATATTTATTATGAGTGACAAATATTTAGAAGTTTCTTCTTCTTTGCATCACGCATTCCTGAATATAACGTCTAGCTATCAAATTAGCGATCGATTTGATTTTGAATAACGTGGTAAGCGTATCAACTGTCGTGAGTATATTTCAATATTTTTACACATTTTCTCGAGAGCAAGAACAACCTAGAAATCTCATAGCTGTAAAGTAACTGAATTAATAAGTTGTTTGTCGTAAGCAAGGTCAGTGGCGGCGAATCGGGGGGAGGGAACAACCGCCCCCCCCACTTTTTCCTAAAAAATTAACTTTTATTTTATTTTAGCAGCTCCAAACTAGGAACTAGAAAAAAGCAACAGTGGAAAGTTAAACCGGTAAAGTTAAATAAATGATTAGTGGTGCTTGATTTTCAATTAACCCTCTGACATTCACAAAAATTTAAAGCCGGATGTCTTGAAATGACTAAAAATGAAGATACCGGCGAAATTGCTATCAGTGTTACCTGCCTGCTTACCCCCCCCCCCGGGATCTGAGAGGGGGACCCTCGTGGTGAAACCGCACATGGTAGCTCGTCACTAATGCGCTGATACTAATGTGTTTTTTCATGGGAACAAGAATTATTCATCGTACCCTTAGTTTTCTACTAGACTCTGTTCAGTTCAGTATTCACCTTAGCGTGCAGAGTTTGTAACTCTGGTTCATGATTTCATTTCGAAGACTAAGCTAGTAGACTATTTTCTAGACAGTAGACTATTTTCTACTGTATCTTTTTTTTACTTTATGTAACGTAATATAATTACATTGCTCCGATATCTGTTTAAAATAATATTATTTATCACAAGCAATCTTACACAATATATTTTTTATTTTTCCTTAAATTTCATTCGATGGTATCATTGATAATAAGTGATATTTTTCTTAAATCCAAAGTTGGAATTAAGTAAATCATCACTTTGTTGTTTTAATTTAAACAAGCCATGCTTTTTTAATGAAATTATTACCTATAATTGGAGAATTCCCAAAAGTACTTCGGTTTAATTGTAGACTTGCGCTAATGTTACAAATAATGATTTTACGGATACTTTTAGTCAGTGGTGGCGACTCGGGGTGGGGGAAGTCGCCCCTCCCTCTTTTTTGCAAAAAAATTAAATTTTTTTTTTCGTTTTAGCTGCCTAAAAACTAGAAATTTTAAAAGAAAAATTGGGTTCGGGAAAGCTAGCTAGTTTTGTAGCTTAATTTTTAAATTTTGTTACTACGGATACCTTTAGATGCTCATAAATTTTTTGTCCCCTCCCCACACTTTTGTCACTCAATCGCCGACACAGAGCAAGATAATTTTCAAGCTTAGGAGAATGATTATAAATCACGCGGCATTTGAGGCAAGTACCTTGAATATATTTGAACATTCTCAATTTGTTTTATACAAGTGAGAATTTCCTAGAACTGAGGAATCAAACCGATTTTGTTTAGATAAATGCATCTGGTCTTACTGAGCGTCAAGAAACAGGCATTTTTGGCGCCGACAGCAGCCTTAACTGGAGGAGTACACAGAAATGCCGCATCTGTGATTTCTCAGTCGCAGGCTGGCGTGATTAGCGGAACGACCATAAAATTATGACGCATTAATGCAGGTGTTTTTCAAATAACGTGTGGCTCCAGAACTGTGAAGATCAAACACACCCAGCGGAAGATAAACAGAAGCAACTTATTTTCAACTTATACGAATAAACAATTTGGTTTAATAGGGTAGAAATGCTGATTCCCCACTGCCTGTGATGGTGACATTCCTGAGCAGTTTTACTGCGTTAGAGGTTCGTAGGAGGAGCATTTGTTGAGCATGCGCTGTTGTTGAAGTACCTGCCTACATTCATCTGTGGCTCATTTTGCGAAAGCAATCGCATAAAATTAACAATGTCAGAATTAAAGATAGCCAAGTTTTTAAAATTTTCACAATTGTTTGAAAGTGATAATGAAAATATCCTCAATTTCTTTATAATTATCGAAAAACTTTTAAAGATATCGTAGTTTATTTTTCATTTAACACAGCATCTCGGATAAGAAGAGGGTGGGATGGTTCTCGAATTTCAATAAAATTCTTTAACGACAGAAATGATGTATCTGCCCCTTAGACTATCAACGGGATACATATGTCCCATGTATGGAGTAAAAATGAAGTCTAAGGGTTAAACTCTCGACTTTTGGAGAAAATAATATTCAAATTAAAGTGACAGAATTTCATCACGGTCACCAGAAAAATTTTCATATTTAATAATATTCTCTAAGAAATTTGTTGTAAATTTCCATGAAATGTCATGTCGCTGGAACTAAAAACAGTAGGTTATTGAAATCCTAATAAAATTAATGTAAAATATATATCATAAATGAAAGCTAATGCAGTGTCATGATAATTACTAGAAATTTTTTATCAAGTAGAGGAGTTTTTTTTTAACATTTAAAAGTTCAAAAATAAATTATTATAAGAAACGTATGTAGTTTTTTTATTAAACCAACAGATTTATTTGCTGATAATGTTTTCATAGTGTTTCATCCATTCAGAAATTTTATTTGCAATTACAGTAAAGCACGGTTTATACGTTTCTCATTTATACGTCATTTCGTCACAGTGCCGATTCATTCGTTTTCATTGTAATGATGAAGTGTTGTCTTTTTACGACTTCTTTGTTTACAGGTCGCTTTACCTCCTTCTAAGACGTGAAAATTCCCTCCTTTCCAGTATGTGAACTGTGATACTGACATCATGAAATTATTCACATTTCATAAGTTAATAGAAGTCAAATTGTCTGGTGCCAATTTAAGCGAAGATGAAGAAGTTTTTCCCCCTTACTTTACGGACGCGATGACTCCACAGAAAAACTTCTAACTCATTTCTTTTGTGAAATGACGAGTGAAAAACATTCAGTGGACTTAATTCGATTCATAGTTCTGTACTTAATGCTCACAGACAATCAACACGCCAGACGACGATTAAAGACTTTTTTAAAAATAAACGCCTACCTGCGTGAACATAAATCTTACAAGATATGTATAATTAGTACTCAAGATATGCAATAAATCTAAGATTTTTCTCACTTTTATGATAAATGGTTTATTTTAAAATTTCATTGCTTATTTCCATACTATATAGTATTACACTAGTACTATCTTAAAAGTTTTAAAATTAACATTTTAAAATGAATTTGCATTAGTAGCATTCAATTTGTAAAATTTCGATTATACGTCTTTTCATTTATAAGTCTTTTTAGGCCAGTCCCTTGAAAGAGGTATAGACGGTGTTTTACTGTATATATTATTTCACACAATTAAAATCGTCATATAATCCGTTTTCACCAAAGTAAATGCCGATTGAAGTTTCAGCAATGAACGAAACGGCGAATTCTACAACTTCCAAATCAAGATTTGTATCAATCCTACTAAACTGTATATATACTAATCTTTAAAATAATTTTCAGCCCAATAATCAAATATTCCAAAACGGTTTTGCGGAAAGAAATTGTGGTGGTTTTTAAATTTTCCAACTGGTTTTTCCAACTCCCTAGTGATCCGTGGGATATTTCTTCCTCCCTCTCTAAACGTCAAATAAGTTGAATAATTGATATAGGAGTGAGCTAATCATGCAGCTTAAAAGTTGAAACATTCTTTAACTTTCTAATGGAATTGATAACTTCGAAGACAGTAACAAAGAATTTATTGATAGTAAACCCGTTCTTTTTTAGAGACTGAGAACTGAAGTAAGGGTTAACTTGGGAAATAGCAAAGTATTTAATAAAGAAAATGTGAACATTTAGCAGGTATTTATTTAGGAATTACCAAAAAATTGCAATCAGATAAAAACGAGTTAAAATATACTCTTTAAAAGCGAGAACTCTAGGCAACCAGCAGAGTAACTTCATAACTTACCGCGATATCTAATTAGACAGCACGATTGCACAACACAATTTATAGTTTCAGTTCCAGATGAATTCTTATTAATCACCAAAGAAAATAAATAATTTTCCAGCTTCGGAAACATGGTCTTAACTCTGCATTTATTGTTCATTCCTTTCTTCTTTTCATTTTGGTATACTATTTTTAACTACAATATCATTCTGAAAGAGAGACAAACGCTTATTTAGGAGGATTGTAAAGATATATTTTTTATTTTTCATGGAATATAATGTCATTTTTTTTCAGAATAAAAAAATAATCTTCTTATTCCGCTTCACGATTTTTGATTTAGAATTTGCTTTTCAAATATAAAGGAAAGTAAATGAGAAAAGAGTTCAGTTAAAGCGAGCTGCTGCATCATTAAATAAAATAAAATAATTCCCAAAGGTAAGGAAACTAGATTTATAGATATTTTGTCTAATCAGAATATGCAGTTCATTCTATATTAGTCAATTTCTAACTAGTTTTACAAAAATTCTTACGAAATTAAAAGCTTCTATTAATTCTAAAAGAGTGTAAATCGTATGAATTTCGCTGAAATATATTCCAACATATTTTCTAATTTTCATAGTTCTTTTTTATAATAAGCGGTCTTTTCGTAAATTATTTATTGTTCTGTCATCCATAATTTTCTTGCAAATTGTCAAAAATTGAGGTTAGCATGATTATCCTGGAAGATAAAGTTGCTTTTCTTTTATATTCTGCTAAAAATCGCTATTAAGACCTACCCTAAAGTTTTGAACAATTAAATCAGACGATTTCTAATCAAAACTGGTGTGAAATAATCCATGATATATACAGTTACCATAACTACAAAGCATTGATACAGGATGTTTAAGTGCTAATTAAATAAATATGAAAAAGTGGGAAGGTAATGATTTATTTTACTCTAAAAAAATCAATGAAGTTCAAACAATCTAATAAAATGAACACGTAGAAAACTATAAAAGAGGCTAATCCTTTTTAGATCGGTCATATTTTAAAGCAAACATTCCTTGTCAAAATCGATGGCTAAATTGAAGGAGACGTTGAAAAATTAGATTATTTAACTATGAAATTACAGATGTGTCGATGCAAGATGATTTTGCGAAACCTATTTAAATGATAAAAGATCAAGGTTAGATTCCAACTTACACACCTTGATTGTGAGTTTCAGCCGCATCGTTTTCTTGCCAGCCGTTCTGAATTTATTTTATTTCGGATTTTGAATTCTGAACTTCGCTTACTCCACGTGTAGGAGTTTCCAGGTGTGAACTGCGAATCTCCTGGTTTGGTGTTGAATGTTCTTAATATAGTTTTATGTTCTTTACTTTCAGTTTGCGTGTTAGAACATTCTAAAAACTTTGACTCAGACGAACTTTGTTTGAAGGTATGCATCTGGATATGGGAAGAAATCTAGAAAAAAAATAAGCGTGTTAAATTTGCTTGATTAGCTGATCAGTTGACGCACATACTCTTGGAATTTTCATCAACAACTTGTTGTTTTTACGTGACGGGGACGAAGCACACCTAGAAAGGAATAAACATGAGTAGGTGTTTTGTCACTTTTACTAATAAACAAGTTATTTTCTTAAGTGCGAGTGGCTGATCCTCCACTCTCCTTCAAGGAAACAGAGATGCTTTTCTCTCTCTACGCATTTTTGAGTCATGAGGGGCAAGAAAGGAGGAGTATCCTCACGCATGCGCAATTCTTAAAGTTTGCGGCCATTTCAGGACAGAATTTTATTATAGAAGTTTCAAAATACTAAGAACACTAATTTTTTTTCATTTTCAGGGCTAAAAATTTATTTCAAAGACAAATTTATCAGTTGTTTTACTTAATTTCTTAATTTTTTCTGATCGTAAACGCAAAGAATAGAATCAAGTGTTCCAATTTTGTAAAATCACGATACTGTAGTTTCATTTTTATTGCCAAATAAAACAATATTGCAATAATTTTTAAACAGACTGCTGAGGAAACATATTTCGCAAAATTAAATGAAAAAGAAATATTGAAGATTTAAACTTTTTTCACCTAATAAAGTTCCAGCGTACTTTCCCTTTGAAAAATTTGAGCTGCATTTCAGATGTTCTTTTATATATTAGATTGTTTTTTAATATCGCTGAAAATTAGCAGCTTTTCGGTTGCAAGGAACAGAGTTATAAATTTTCCTAGAAACCAAATGCATGCTAGTTGTTGATATTTTGTAAGGGAATAACTAGCAAGAGGAAAAAAAGAAGAATTTAAAATTTAGTAAATAACTTTAAACGAAGGCTGGTGAGTGAAGTTATGAAATTTTATTTTTTCCTTTATTTATTTTAATTTTATGAGCTTCAAGATTAAACATCAAACACATTAAAAGTTTAAGTATTGCACCTCTTCTTCAAAAGTCAAATTATTACTCTCTCAATAGCAAGTTACCAAACATTTCAATAGTTCTTAAAATGTGCTAAAACAATTATATTCCATGTAAATTAAAGATATTAACATTTATTTATTCTGTGACGTATTATATTTCATGTGACGTATTTTATCAACGAATTTATGAGAGAAAGAGTAAAACATGCTTTGCCTTAACTCTTAGTAGCTCTCTCGACGGAATAATATGTTGTTTCTCAAACTGCAGCTGTGTGTTTTAACCGAAGTAACGAGATGTCTCAAATCAACCGGAACAGTGAACTTTTTATCCCATGTTAAAGAAGCGTCTCTGAGTTTTCCTCATTTTTTATAATATGTCAAATTTGTATAATTAAAATGTGAATTAGTTTTAAATAAATAATTATTCACGATCATTTTTCAAAAAAGAATTATTTGATGACATTTTTGAAAATCAGCATTTCAAGAATTCTTCATCCCAAATTTTACTATGCATAGAACAAGATTACTTTATTTTGGTGAATAATCCAATGGCACATTGTGCTTTCTTTACATATGCCGTCGCTTAACAAGGAACACCACCTGTCTCAAGTTTTTTAAATTTCAAAGAAGAAGAAAATACTCTGGAAGAAGAGATGCTTTATATAAACAACACAAAGGTAATAATTTCTTAAATATCATAGAATTACTTGCATGATTTCACCCAATCATGAAACAATATTTGGATCGTTGTGTGAAATCAGCATTGCGTTCCTATTTTTCTAGGAGAATACAAGACGAACTGATTTCTGCTTTGGATAAAAAAAGTTAGAAAGTAAATATTTTTTTAAAAAAAGCTAAATATTACACAATTTTATTAGATTGCACAAATGGGCCATCAAGAATAATAATCTGTTATTTTAAGATGAGTTAATGTAGTTGACCCTGAAAGTGATATGAGTATACAAGAACGATTTATTTGTTTTTAAGCGGTAAAACAGACGACAGGAAAATGGTTATCAGTTAAAATTGAAAGCCTATCAGAAAAAGAGGAATTATATCTGGGGAACTGTATAGACAGTGGTACAATAACTAGGATTACCATACCTTCCTCATGCGGCGAGAAATTTTTTATGTTATAATAGAGGGCGTTTTCGCAAAAGCCAACGCCATTCCGCCAATGAAAGGAAATTCACTCTTACATCCATAGTTAATGAAAAAGTGGACCTTCACCAGTCCAAACGAAAAATTAAAAGTTTTGGCAGTTTTGTTTTAATTCTGCTTTTCATTATTATAATTCTGAATTACGAAACATTAATAAAAATTGTATATTCTTTGCATTCTGACGTCTTAATTTTTTTTCACTTTCACAAACTCTGTGCCAATGTTATGAAAGGGGGTCATCGGCAGGCAAATTTTAGAATTTTATACTATACTTAGCCCCCCCCCCCCGACGTGTCTGAATTTCAACCAAGCAAATTATGGTATTTCTAACTATAACTGATCTACTATGAGAGGTTTTGCATGAAGGTTTACAAAAGCCCTTATCTTGCAAAGAATTCCGAACCACACTATATACTCTGCAGAAGTTTTAATTTGAATTTTGTTCTTAGAGAAATTTCAAAACCTTCTTCTCTGTATATTCATTCTTTGCGACTTATATGAATACATATATAATATTTTTGCAAATTCTGTAATGTACTGGGATACATTTAAAAAAGTACTTTTTTCACTGCATATATCTTACTCCAAAACCACTGTCATAAAAAACGTGGAAATGTCGCTTCAAAAGTGTGAAATCTGTTACATAACATTCAAGTATCACAATATTTTATAGCTTCGATTTTTTTTTATGAATATATTATTGACATGAAAAAAAATCTGGAATCCAATAAATCGAAAATGAACTTCATTTGAATTTTTATTAACTTTAATTATTTGGTTTGAAATGAAGTAAATATTGCGAGCCAGATATTTGAAAATTCTAATACAGATATCCGTATACAAATTCACATTTAAAAATCCTTTTAAAATTTTTTGAATAGTATCGTGCATCGGGATTCATATATTCTTTTAATAGCTGCAAAGGAAATAGTGGAAGAGTTAGTTAAAAGTAACACCTGAATTAAAAATAAAAAAACTTGGTGAGAAAAAAACAGTTTTTTTATTTTAAGGAATTGATCAGCTATTTAAACTGTCAAAGAATATTTTCAAATTCAATATTTTCTAGTCATAATCTATAATGACATTTTCTCTTTTAAGAAAATATTGGAAATTTATCACGAATATCGAACATCGTAGGAATTTTTATGAAATTGGGATGATATTCACTAACTGTCTAAAAACGTAGACTTAAATTCGACTTTGCAAGACAAAATGAATTGCATTGATTTATTTAGTGAATTTAAAATTTGCCGTTACGTTTTGCATAACAGGGTCACCATCATATAATATTTATTTGTAAATTAATTTATCTGAACTGCATTCAAATTCTATGGATGTTCTGAAACATATATTAACTTTATCTGCAGAGAAATCTTCTCATGATTAAAAATAAAGATTTTATTCTATTATTTTGAATTATTTTATAAATTAACATTTTTCCACTTTCAAAATCTCTCATAAATCACATAATTTAATTATTTATCATTTTCACGTATTCCTTAAGTCCTCAATATGCCAATTTGTGCGGTGAAATAAATAGCAAAACTCAATAAATTATTTTGTTTTACGAAATCAGCTTAAAGGCCCCGCAAATCAACTTTGCACCAGGCCCCGCTTTTGATCGGGCAGGCCATGTGAATATCCAGTATTTGATGAGGACTTCCCAGACAGTTAGTGGGATTTTAAAAAAGATTTTTAAGATCATAGAAATAGTTCATTAATATCTCTTGAAATTTATTTATTGGAATACTTGTGAAAGTCGTAGGTTTCTATTGAATCAATTTTGTTATTATTAAGAAATTCAATTACTTTGTTATTGCTTTTGATAATCCAGGTGAAATTTTCTTGCTCGATATGATTTAGGATGATATTAAGATGTTTTGAAAAAATGATTCCAGGTTTGTTCATGTAGGTGTTAGTGCCGCAGGTGATGTATCTGAATTTAATTGCCTGTTTATGAAATTTTGGATAGATATGAATATATGGTACATTATTATTTGCATTATGGCATTTAATTTATTTGTTAACAGCTGAAATTTTTTTCCCAATAGTGATAATATTTCATTGATTGAATTTATAAGTTTCTGATGATTTTAATTCCTTGCCTAAAATTTCCAGATAGAATTTTTTGCAGATAATTGCAAAGTTGCCGGCCGCTTTATCAATAAGGTTTATGACGAATTGTTCTTGCACAGCTTTGAAATTATCCTTGATATTTCGGTAGTCATATTTTTAGTAATTAAGATTATTTTTAATTGTTTTTTATGAACTGTTTAAAGTTGAAGTATATTGACCATTTCCATTCGGTGAAGAATTGCACTGGTATATCGAATTTGGCGGCAAGTTTTAGACAAAAAATATCCAAATCATTAAGAAAACTTTTGAGAATGTTTTTTTATGGAGATCTTGAAAATAGGACGGAATTTTGTACCTTTGATCATTAGTTCCCTTAGTTCTTTATTGTCAATAATGTCTTGGCTACAGGTTAAAATGTGTTTACGGAAGGAATCCAAGTATTTATTATATTCTTCTCTATTGCAAAGGTATTGAATGTTATTTCTATTGGTCTTTACAAAATCTTTACAAAAGGAATTGTAGCTGAAGATTATATTACCGATATTTGTATCATATTTAAAGCATTTATTAACTTCTATATTTTCGATTAGAAAAATATCCGTAAATTCTTGGAGTACTGCATGGAATTTAAATTGGTCGTAAATTGGATTTTTAAAGTTGATAGTCATGTAAATTAGTGTTTTGTATTAGATGTTTGTTCTGCGGTTTGGCAATTCTTGCTTTATATAGATCACTAATAAAAAGCAGGAAGTGTTGATTATATGTTTTGTAGATATTCAGAATATTTTCGAGAATCTTGCAGAATTTGTTTTTAGCAGAGGAAATGAAGTTTTTTACCTGTCTATTTTTAAAGTTCTTATTAAAATCGCCTTCAATTCCTTTTAGTTTTTGATATATTAGATTATAAATATCTCCATTAGATAATTTTTAAAATCCTTTCTATTTTTCCACTATCCCTACATCCTCTTTTGTTATTGCTTTTGCAAGTGCCGAAAAGTTGTTATGTAGTGCTGTTTGCGTTTATACTCTATATATTTATCTATATCTACCCTAATAGCACAGAAAAAACGGCCAATATTTTAAGAATAATATTCTGGAATCTCTCGTCAGTTATTCTTGCGGCACTTCATTTTCGAATAATGATGTTTGGAGAAATCGTTAGTGGTGAAATTCTCGTAACTAAATAAGGGTGAAGCTACGAGGGGTTCGAAACGCCAGGCTCATTTCAAGGAAGGCGCAAGAGTTGTAGCGTCCTCCCAGGCTCCTAACTTAACACACAGTCATTAGAACTGCCACTAGGGAGCTTCCCTCTTCTAATTATCTTGTCAAAGGTGGTTGTAATGAGGTCTTAGCACGCATTGAAACCTTTCATTTCGTTGTTATTTCTTAGGAAACATGCTTAGCATGAAAATCTGAATGTGAGTTCTAACATTAAAATAAGAGTTGAATTTCTAGATTATACAAAAAATTTGTTGAGAATTAAATGAAAACTGAACTATTTATGATTGAAAGAATATAGAAATAAAAAAGCAGAATCTACCATTTATAGCTTTTGCAATTAAAGAAAATCAAACAATTGAATTAGTGAAGCAATAGACCGTTTTATTTCTACGCAGTAGATGGATAATGTAGCTAAATTATCTGATCTAGATGTTTGCTTAACTTGTTTATTCTGGTTTTCGATACATAGTTGCGGTGAAAAACAGTCTTTCGTGTCATCATGTAGCTGCGAAAAAGCGTGTATCAAAAGCTCAAGATAATAAATGCAAAATTTGGCAAAATTGCGTGTTTGTGTTACGAAATTGACTCTGTCGAAAAAAGTAAAGTCCATAAAAACATGACAAAAAAACTAGAAATTTATATTATTTTTTTTAATGTAAGTACCACGCGATATTAATGAAATCACAGCGGAAATAAATTTGTTCAATTGGCACTTATTGTGATTTTGTAACAATTAGATTAAATCATCATACAGCTAGATTTGGGAAAATGAGAGAGTCATATGAATTTATTATTTATGTAAGGATATTTGAACCTCATTTTTCTTTTACTTGTATTACTGTCGACCTCTATAGAACCAGAAAGAACTGAGAGAATATCTGGCAATTTTATTAAAATTTTTTTTATTGTGGTTTTAAGAAAAATTTGCTTCTCCTTCCAGTTCTGTAAACATATCTACAGAATTCCCAAAGTTTTCATTGGATTCAGGATTCAGAACCTGCAATATAACCATTGATAGAAGAGGTTTTCCAGGAAGTTTTTGTAGGATAACGCTTCACATCAGGATATTTTGGCAATAATTAGGAGTCACAGATACTTTTGCCTGTTGAAATGTTCAATTCTGATAGACAGAAGATATATCAAGGAACAAATTATCTGCCAGCAATCCAATCGGTGATGAATCTCATTTTGACAAATTCAATTTCAGGCTTCAGTTCTGTACGCTGCGCCCAGACTATAACAGATCTGAATTGGTCATTTTGAAAAAAAAGTATATTCTGTATGCAGATAATACCCAATAAAACTGGAAATCGATCCAAATCTTAGAAAAAGGGCATCCTTCCAAAAACTTCACATCATCTCCGGTTCATGGAGCGAAATTAAATGGTGCCAATTGGAAATAATTTTGGAAAACTCGATATACTCAAGTTACATGAAAGTAACAATATCAGATACCATAAACAATACATGAAATTATAAATAAATTAATAATATTTATTATTTAAAAAATTTTAATGAGCAACATAAACTTACTTAATACTTAAAAGAGTATACAGTTTTAAAAATTCAGAGGGAGAAGAATTTTGTTTTTTTTATGGGATGCTAACTAAAACAGATAAGATAACTGATGAAATTAAAGACTTAAAAGTTTTTAGTTTAGATCCACTATGGGACACTATAGTTCCAAACATTTTTATCCAAATAGAATTATTAACACTTCGGCATTTAATACTATGTGAGTTCATAAAATTCAAAAGACTAGTTTACAAAATTTGATGGAGCAATACGTAACCGAACGAAGTACAATCA
>BGPR01004523.1:75809-108187 GCA_013235015.1 Araneus ventricosus | reverse complement strand
AGGAAACATTATGAAAAGGAACTAAAGCCACACTAAATACATTAACGAGAAAATTTATGCGCATTTAATAAAACTTAAAATACAATAAGTTTTAGTAGTGCAGCAGAAGGGAACATATTATTAATTTTTTATGAAAGATACAGGGGCAAAACAAAAACGTTTATTTTAAGGCAGAGGAAACATTATGGAAAGGAACTAAAGCCACACTGAATTCATTAACAAGACAATTAATAAGCATTGATTAAAACTTAGAATACAATGTGCTTGTAATAAAAATATTTTAAGAAAATTGGACATTGAATAGAAACTTCTTAACCCCTGAAATAACTTACAGATTTAATATTTTTATTTACATTACACTATGGACTCAGAAGAATTCATACAAACATCTAAAGCAAGCAAATAATGTGTGATTAATTCACATCTTTGTATCACCGAAACAGTTAATATTTTCTCTTTCCAAACAAAAAAATTACAGAATGTTGTTTATAAGGTGAAATAACAGGAAAAACATAAGAAAGGCACAGTTCGGGTCCGCGCCTTAGATTTTTCGTGAAAACGTCGGAATAAAATCATGAACAAGTATTTCGTATTAATATACGATTTAATTATCAATCTCTTTAATACAATATTTGCACAGAGTAGTATAATGGTTACAGAAAGGATAAATCACGAGTTTACCGCATGTAAGGGTCTGTGGTCGCTTGTGATTTATCTATTCTATAACCATCATACTACTCTATGTAAATATTGTTTTAAAGAGATTGATAATTAAATTACATATTAATATGAAATACTTGTTTTATGATTTTATTCCGACGTTTTCACGGAACATCTACGGCGCGGACCCGAACTGTGCCTTTCTTATGTTTTATTTAGAGTAGCTTTTGATGGTGTCATCTGTTGACAGTACATAGAACTACATTTCGTGTATCCGCAATAAGACATTATTTACTGCAAATGCTCATATTCCCCGTAATATTCAGATTTCTGAATTCAAATTTTAATGTATTGTTTATTTTATGTATTGTCACGTATTCTGTAAGTTTCGTACTATCCGAAAGAAAACTCGCCATGTTATAATCAAAAAACATGCGGAGTTTGAAATTTTCAATTTAATACCGATTTTTACTTATATTCTGATAAATATTTAGAATTGTCTCGCTTTGGGTGCTAGTTATAATCCTCACGCTTTTTAAAATGACAGCAAAATCAACCTCTTAGCTAAACGCGTTTCCACGCTACACTCATTTATATCCTTACGTAAAGCTAATTCATAACAATCACACACATACTCATACACTGGCACGATGACGACACATGCGAAACAAATACTATGCGACAAACTCTTACAGATATGATCTATCCGTTGTGGGGTCAACCATTCTTTTCTCATTATTGGTCTCGTAGTTATTAGCGATTCAAATCTGACGGTATTTTGTCACACAAGAAAGTTCGACCGGCTGTCACTGTAACGAGCGGAAAGACGTTTTCAAGTCAAAAGATTTTATAAAAGAAACTCTCCCTTTCTCTCAGGGTGAGAGAGACGAGTGACAGGCGAGGCAGACAATATCTCCCGTTTCGAAATCGGCCCGCTGTTGCCGATATTTCCCGAGAGGGCCGCACTTATCGGAATTGAAAGGCCCTCTTTGCAGCTGATGGGATGTCAGAACACCTTGTTCCTTACCTTCCCCTCTGGGATGCGATGACCACCCGCAAAAATTGACCGTTTCTCCGCAAATTCCGAAAACAAGTAGATGCAGCAAGAACATCTACTTATCGGCAAAAGGTGAAACATCCTTCCTTTCTTCTTACTTTTAGATTTCCACAGTGTGATGGGTTGGATACTTTTAAAGGATCAGAGAAAAGAAGAATGGACTTTATTTCTACAAATGGTCTCGAATGGATTTTCAATGAACCTAATCTCTGAGTGTGTAAAAATACAACAGCGACGAAAAGAAGTTTTATCACATACATGAGACGAAAATAAAATAATTTTATAAAGCAATTTCACAATCAAAATAGTTCTTGTGGTAAATGGCTGCTTTCCTTTAATATGATTACAGCCTATATCTTCTACATCACGCCAATTATAATGCATGGACACGAATTCTGGCAAACAAAAAAAAGTTGCACACTATTTTTTTGTAGATTCTATGGCTGCAATTCATTCACACTGGGAGAAAAAGATATGTTACCAAGATTGATCGTGGATGAAATCTTTCATGCAATTGAGATAAAGAAATCCTGTGATTTCAGGCCTAGAGATGGAAGATTAGGTTAGATTATATTAATGTCCCGTTTTTGAAGCAACACGATGTCTATTTAGGGACGGACCTCGTAATTTTGAACCGCTGTCAGAAGACGACGCCCGAGCTGGCACCCCCTCTACAAGCTTCCACGCCACACCAACGAGAGGACGTTTGCCCACTACGTATGTTTTAGTGTGCAAAAGGCCCCACACGGCGGATCTTCAGTGGAATCGGGCTTCCACTGCGACCCTCCGGTCCCGAGGTCGAGCCCATACCACTAGGACACCGCGGGCTTCTAGAGATGGAGGAAGACACATCTCCATGTGTATGCACCGATTTTTGACATGCATAACCGTCTAAGCTCTACGCGTTTTCGTCTTTTTTACGCGACTTTATACGGTTAAAAGACCGAGTTCTTCCGTTCGCTCAGTTCTAATAATTAGTCTTCTTCCATTCGCTCAGTACTAATAATTATTCTTCCATTCGCTCAGTACTAATAATTAGTCTTCGTCCGTTCGCTCACTACTAATAATTAGTCTTCTTCCGCTTCACTCAGTACTAATAATTAGTCGTAGAAATAATAATTGTTAATAAAGTATCAGCAGAAGACCAGCTTTGAATATTCCACCCTCATACATTTTCGAAAAATAATCACTTACGTTATTTCAAACTATGCGATGTCACTTTTTACTATTCGAATACGTTTACGCCATTTTTTTCCTATAACCGAAGAATTTTTCAAAACTGGCAAGATTTTCGATTTTCCAATTCCGAAATTTTTGTCAGATTATCAAACTCTGGAAAACTGCTAACTATGTAAACGTTTTTTTTTCTAGTAAAATACAATCCGCATCACAACAATATTTGATACAGATCCTGGAGTTGCAATTCTCTCATACTGGCAGAAACAGGAACTATCCAGGGATGTATTGTGTAAGACATATTTTAGGTATCACAGATGAAGAAATCCTATGAGATCAGATCTAGAAATGCTTGAAGACAATGGAAAAGAAAACAAACGTTTGATTGTCAGTTGAGATGAGAGATTACATTAACCTCTTAATTATATTTTTTTCCTACTGTATAATTAGATGATACTTTTTTGGGATATATGGTATATATTTTAAGCAAGGGAAAAGAAATATTTTTCTTTTCCCTTTGCTTAAAACCACGTACTGGCAACACTAGGTTTATTTTCCTCGAAAATAACGGTCTGATTACCAGTTACTCTGGAGCAGTTGGGAAGAGAGATTATTTATTAACCCCCTAATTGTGTTGTTTTCCTACTTCTAATTGTATGGAAGCTTCTGTTTTGGGAATATTTTGTTATACATTCAGTTAACAGTCCATAAAAACACTTAATATGTTATAGATTATAATTCTGTACAAAAGTTACCGGTAAAGTCTATGAATGAATTAATTTTAGATTTATTAGTTTAAAAATACAATAATTCGATGCTCGAAACATACTCGACACCACTGTTAAAAGTTGAAATATTTCTTCTAAAAATATGCAGAGTATCTGGTGAATATAATTTTATGATTAGAATTAAAATGTCTAGATCACTTTAAACATTATACTAATTAGATTTATTTAGGATAAAAACATTACTATGGGAGTGATCAATTGCCCGTTGTCGAAAATTGATTAGGGGTAAGTGGGCACTAGAACTTAGAGAACAGGACATTAATATATCCTATGACAGTAATTTACATGCCGAAAATTGATTAGAGGCAACTGGGCAATAGAACTTAGAGAACAGGACATTAATATATCCTATGACAGTAATTTACATGCCGAAAATTGATTAGAGGCAACTGGGCACTGGAACTTAGTGAACAGGACACTAATATATCCTATGACAGTAATTCACACACCGCATAAGAAATGAAGAATGGATGATCTCGGATAATTTCAAAGAAAGGTTTGTCAAATGCTCCATCGCCGAAATCCCCCCCAAAATGACCATACTATTAATTTTTCAGGAATATATAAGCCACATATTTCCTGCTCAAATCAATAAAACAATCGAATAATCCGGTAGAATCACTTAAGATACCTACTCACACACCCATGTCAAACAGTCAGGCAGTGTGTTTGGAGGTTTAAAGACCTACTGGGGCAAATTTCTTTAAAAATTGGAGAGTTGGAGACACAGAAAAAATCACTTTGTAGATTTGATAAATAAAGTTGGTAGTTTTAAAGGAACTGGAAATCATGATAGTTTAAAACTACAAGTGACATTAATAGAATCAGATTCAGATTAAAGTGATCAATATCTATTTAAGATCCCACACACACATACAATAACTGATAAAGAATTTAATCAGATTAATTAACTGCCTCATTACAAGTCAATTGTAAATAGTATCCGAGACCACTGCTGCAGCCACATAAGACGGGACAAAGCCAAATTTTTAGGGTGGGGCCCATTTTTTAGTCCTGAAATGCAAGACAGTAGCAGTGTCTACGTTAGGGTGGTCCTTATGTGAGGGTAAAAAATTTTTTTGTATATTTTCAACGGGGCACGCTGTCATTTTTAATTACTAAATAAAAAATAATTGTTGGGACTTTTTCAGATTTTTAAATCAGGTCTTATGTGTCACTACTAAGGTTAAAAGTTTTTGAATTTCCAGCAAAATATGAATAGACATGGCTACAGTTAAACAAACATTATTTATTAAACATTTTATGCAGTCAAAAATATTTTTGATTTCTTACACATTAAACAAACATATGAAGCTAAAAAAGTTTTTCAGTTTACAGAATTACAAAAAGGAATAAATAGATTTTTTAGAGTCCGGATATTTTCTTCTAATCTGCTTTACTAACAGCAACAAGTTCTACTTTTCCTCTTCGTCTTTTGTATGAATTATGGTGTACTATTACATCAGTGCTACTCCAAGATTTATTAGATAATTTACAACTCTTAATGAACCACCTAAAGCTTTACTCTTCTTGCAGGATTAGTTTCCTTGCCTATGTAATTGTATCACCTCGGTTCGGAGCACTCTGAGGCCGAAGAAACCTTGTTTCATGTCAGTGTTTACTTCTCTTAATGAACCACCTAATGCTTTACTCTTCTTGCAGGATTAGTCTCCTTGCCTATGTAATTGTATCACCTCGGGTCGGAGCACTCTGAGGTCGAAGAAACCTGGTTTTATGTCAGTATTTCACACTCTATTGTTACGCCAATATTTGTGAAAGGTAAGTAAACCAGAAAATGCACATGATGCATCTCCGCACTCTCAGACAACCGCACTTCGTCCCATGTATTTCTGCTCGTAATTGTCATTGCTTGTGTTAGTGCTCGTCTCTGTGTGTTGTATGTTGTGATCGTGTAATTAAACGTTCTGTTTGCGACATGCCGGCGTCTTTCTTTGGATTATATCTCGTACTTTACAGCTAAAAGAGCCCGGTGATGAAGGGTAGGTAAGCCTTTTTCTTTCTTACTTTTTAATATTGCTTA
This sequence comes from Araneus ventricosus, assembly GCA_013235015.1. Classification (NCBI taxonomy): domain Eukaryota; kingdom Metazoa; phylum Arthropoda; class Arachnida; order Araneae; family Araneidae; genus Araneus; species Araneus ventricosus. The sequence goes on along the minus strand of BGPR01004523.1, from coordinate 102,465 downwards.
AGACTCGGCAATAATAGTCTGTAAACCTACTGCTGAGGTAGAAGTCTGTGTCCTTATCACTTACAACTTGAATAAAATTAAAATATAATAATTTTTAACCATGAATCCAGCACTTAAATATCAAAAATTCAAACTCTTTTTTATAACTGCGTCTAAATTTTAGGAGAGGCATGTTCATTTACATGACTGGAGGGGAACTTAAATAAATGGTTAGATTCCAAAAGCATCATACACCGTTTTAACCCTCTGAGCGCCCAATTATTAATAAACGGTTAGACTCCAAAAGCATCATGCACCGTTTTAACCCTCTGAGCGCCCAATTATTTTGAACTTTTAGCTGTCAGGTTAGAAAACTTAGCTTTTAAAGGAAATGAAGCGATCTTTTCTGTCTTTAATTATATCTTCGAAATCTTAAGAACACTTTATCCATGGTTGTTTACGAAAATAAACATATAAATACGAAATGCTTTTGAAATAAATATGAAAAACGGAAAAGACGTTTACGCCGCTAAAAGGGACAGTCAACTGAGTACTTTGATACATCACTATCTCTACCAAAAATAAAGGATAATGTGTGTGTGTAGACTGCTCCCAGATAGCAAAGAAGGTTGCGGAAAGGTTGCCATTTCACTTTCCATATGCTGCTCGCGAAAGCATTTACGCGCAAACCGTTTCGGAAACCATTGCCGCAAGGTTTACATAGGAAAGCTTTTTATGAACTACCTCACCGACAAGGTTTGAACGACAAGTCTGCGAAAGCATTTCCGAGCAAACCGTTTCGGAAATCATTCCCTCAAAATTGACGTAGGAAAGCTTTTTACTAACCACCTGTCCTATCGTGTGTAGCCCCGTCCGTTATAGTGGTTATTGCATTTGCCTTCCAACTCTATGAACGCGGGTTCGATCCCCGGCTTGGAAGAATTTGAAGTTTTGCTACAATCTGCAATCTAATCGTACAAGTAAGTTCAATTAAAAACTAGATTAATCAAATTAATTGAAATATTAATTAAGATTTCTAATTAATTGACATTCCAGATAACTCTAAGATGACGTCAGAAGAAAGATGATAAAAAAGGGGGTTGGACCCCTCTGTTTTTGGCTTCAAAGAGGGTGTGAAAAAAGGGGGTTCGACCCTTATGTAAGAGTACCGCTTCGGAGGGGGAGAGGGGAGTTCTATTTTGTCCACCGAAAGAGGGCTCTTAACAACCTTTTGAAAGGCCTGAAACAAGCTTGAGGAAAGGCTAAAACAAGCTTATAATTAAAGCTTGGGAAATCTTACTAAAAACCTGGACTGGACATAGAATACGAAATTTGGCACAAACATAATTTGGAGGGTGGGAGTGTGCAAACTTTAGCCTTTTTTTGAAATTTTAATTAATTAAATATGAAACGAAATTTTGGCGTTTTTCCTTAATAACTTTCGAAAATATTACAACACAGAAGTCATTTTTACACTATCTGAAAGCGCAAAAATTACCTTTTCAATGACGTCAATTACGATGTCGTACAAAGTTTGCTCTAATTTAAATAAATTTAAAAAATATTTTTTGGCATAACTTGCGATACTTTTCATTGTCGCAACGCAATTGAAACCGTTTTCATTGTTCAAAAAATATTTTTTGCGTGTTTATCTTCCATTATTTAAAGTTATGATAATGTTTAAATGTTTAATAATTTGTTTTAATCAGCATAATTTCACCCATCTAACATCCTGCTGGACGTAAAATGCGCCGAGCCATTTTAAATTTAAAATCAAATACATATTTTGCAAGAGGAATAAGAGAATGGATTTGACCCCGGCAATGTAGAGTTGTATGCTACATGACACAGACAGTTACGTGACTCTATCAGGACATTCATGCAGACAACGAACAGAATAGATGCAAGGCTATTGAAAGTACGTGGGTTAAATGTCTATCAAAATTTGAAATTTAAAATTTCTTTATTACGACAACAATGAATATCAATTTATACACATAAGTTTCATTGGAAATTATAATCCCGGCTATATAAGTAGATGGTCGCCGAAAGCGGCTAGAAGAATAATAAATGAAAAATTATAGCTACAAAAGAGTTCTAATTCCCATACGTATCTGACGTTGTAAATTCGGCACATACTTATCTAAGCATACCTGAGAAACGAATTTATTGTTTCAATTTTAATCAAAAATAATATTAAACACATGCAAAATCTAAAAATATCTAAAATATTTTGTGACAAATGGACTTCAAATGCACTAAACGAAGGATAAAGGAATGCAAACAGGGAAGGTCCTCCGAGTCATCTAGCTCGGGCAATCGTATCACTTTCCATTCTAAAAAGACATCAGTTAAACCTCCGTTTTCCACCATTTGCTGACAAAAATATTATAGAAAGAAATCAGAATTTATACTGGTTTCAACTGACATAAATGGATGTGTAAGTTTGACTCTGAAGAAGACGGTTGGTTCCGTTTCAGGCAAAGGGGAAAAAGGGAGAAAGAAATATATTACAAAAATCTTCCCAAGTCTGGTTAAAGAGGAGAAAAGAAAAACGCCCGAATTGGGAAGAAGCAGTCGCAGTCCTGAAAACGAATTCTTCTTCGTTGCTGCCAGTGACAGTCATATTTGTATCTGACCTCGCGCCTGGCATTAGAAAGAAGGAAATAGATGTTTTCAAAAGGGAGTGAGATGTACATTTCTCTGTCGCCACTGGGAGATTTATGAACGCCACTTGATATTCGAAAAGAATGTACACAGATTTGCATTTTTGTTTTTCTCGCTCCGTTAACTACTTCTCTTTTTTCTCGAATGCTTGCAATTTTTGCCCCTTTTTCTTGGAATATATTCTATTTTATTTTCTTTCTGCTATTTAAATATTTACCTCGCGAAATCTTTAAGTTCTTTTTCTTTACTTTTTTACTTGTCAGCCCTTTGATCTGTTTATTTTATCTTTAGAACTCCAAGGAAGTTTTAATCAAAGAATGTTTTGGGATTTCGTTCTAATTTTTGTGCTCCTATTTATTTTGATCTTTTTACTTCCGTTTCGGGAGTGGGGAGATGTGTTGTTGATTTTAGTTCTTATTAAGTCGTAAAAGCATTCGGAGTTCCATGAAAGCGCACAAATTTCTCCGTATACTTTTTCGGAAGAAACGCTTTCACTAAGAAAGTATTGTAATCGTCGAAAATTTCGACATGGAATTCTGGACGAATCTCCACTGTTCAATCGTTCACAAGAAAATGAATGATCTTCTCAGTTTTCGAAAAATAACAAACGCCAGCAGATCTATATCTGAACTTCTATTAAACGACGTAGTCGTAATTAGAATCTCATACAATAGTTCATATGTTAAATAAACACTGTAACTACGGTAGATGATATTTGCGATAGAAACAAACGTTACGAAATTACCAAAGTGAAAATAGAACGTCAATCTTGGTAGTCAACCAAATATTTTATTTGAATTATCTCCTGCCACAACAGTTACTTTTTAAACATTTATAAGAAAAGAGACTGACATGGATTGCTACTATCTGTTCCAGCACCTGAAAAGTTCCAGGAGAAGCAGCATTTTCCCAGTGACAACGACGTGCATCAGACATCTGTCACAGGTTGGCTCCGCTATCTGGCGGCGGAATTCTTCGCCAACGGTGTGCTGAAATTGTTCTCATGGTAGGAACATGCTCCATTTCCAGTGATTTTTGTATTAAGAGGTAGCTGAAAGAGTTACATATGTGTTTCAATAAATGTTTCCAGATATTTACGAAGCCTAGGATATTTATTTTCAGGATGACCCAATATTTTGCAAGTAATATAATGCTCGAGGTTTTGTTTTGTTGGCGCGTCCTAATTATACTGAGTCTTCTACTCTCAGTAGGTGGATGTTCCTCTACGCCCCCTTTAAACACCTTGAGATTCACGTCTTATGGTTCACTGTTTCTTGGTTTAATATCAATTGTTCCTTCTCTTTCCTAGAGGCGTTTGAACTGTAAGCTCACTTATCTCATCAACGTAGCGCATTTAAACTGTACACGAATTCTACGAGAAGCTTCAAAGACGCTAATGTCAAATCCGAAATAATTGCCCAAGATGATTGAAAGTATAAGTTATTGAAAGCCAAATGGAGAGTTAGTTAAGGTGGGCCGATTCCACGTTTTGCCTACTTCGCAATAATACTGCCGTGGTAGTGGAGAAATATTATATTTTCTGGTTATAATGAATCAAGTAAATGATTCGATTTTTATCCACTATGCAGCAAGAACAATTAGAAGTCCTCTTTTAAAAAAATTCAGATAATCAAATTTGAGGACTGTATCCTCGAAAATGAATCTCATGGGCTTGGTGAACTTTAACTATGTATCCTTCATATAACATTTGAAATTCTACAATAGTACATACGAAGGCTAAAATACAAGCTCCTATATCAGAGCATTCAAAAAACTAAAATATTTTTGAAGCACACTAAAAAAATTAAACAGAACACATTTGCCGCGAGTGATATGATTTCTGAAAACGACGAAGACAAATACTTAATTTTAGTTACGACATTACAAATGCGTGAAGAATAAATTTGGGTTTTCTTCCGATTACGAAACATCCGAAAGGACGGAAAAAATGTGACACCGAAACGAATAAGGTAATCCAGCCTAAGATTTCACAGGATAATCAAATCGATGACACTCTCACAATCTCTTCAATCCTCGGATTAAAATGAGAAAAATAGAATACAATTATTTGACACCCACTGTAAAACTCAAATTGGTCTTTCCGCCAGTGAATGAGTTACAAGAAATTCCTTTTTCCAACCACCGAATCACCCGAGATTTCTTCTTCGCGGGAAGGCACTTAATCCATCAATCCGGACACTGTCGAATAGAGACTCCGATATAGTGTCTGTCCGCGAATTTATCTGGCCAGGAAAACAAGAAAAATGTCCCTTTAAAGTTTTGGTTTAAGAGAGAGAGAAAGAAAAAAAATTATCAGTTTGGGAAAGGGTAACAGTAATTACAATACTACTCGAGAAGTGTGGGAATGAAAGAAAGATAGTGTCCATTTTAAAATATATATCGCAGTGACCCATACATTGTTTACAAAGGAGGTGTCTGAGATTCATTTATAACTCTAAGTGTCAGATGCCAGAATTCATCCTCGCACGAATACCGCGAATTTCGGGTCATTCTTCAAAGGATTCTTTATTTTTATATTTCTTCCAAAAGGCTCTTGTCTAAAATGAAAATGTCTTTTTTCGATGCCTTTTATCCTTACATTCCATGAAAATTTTGAAGATGCTTTAAACTGTTCCAAAATAATTATTATATAAATGTTTTGAGAAGAATAGACTGTTTCCAACAATCTTTCCCCTTTATGAAGACGCTCACAATGCACTGGCCATATTCGGCGATCAGTTAGTCTTTCCTCTAAACCAGAGCATTAATCCACTTATGTTCAAATTTCATTAACTTTGCACGTTGTTTGAAATAATTAAGATAATCTTTCTGATTTATTATTTTCAGTTAAATCAACCCCACAAGTTGAATTGAAATTGCAGGATATGAAACAAATATGGTTTGAATTACTTCTATAAACCTACCAAAATATTAAAGATTGAAAGGCATACAAACATAAATTATCTCAAATGCACCAATAAACTATGACAGAAAAGATAAAATCTTCACCTCCTGGAACATTCGCATAAAATTTTAGCCACATTATGTGATTAGTTCTAAAAGACACCATTTGATGTTTTTTCAGTTTGGTGTGTTGATTTTTAGCGGAAGCATACACATGGCCAAAATGCATACTAGACATTTTTATATAATTTAGAGGGGTATGCAATACAAATAGTCGGCAATAGTTTGTCAATCTCTACTAATAGTAAAGATGAATGTCTGTCTGTCTATCTGTTGGTGGTCTACAGAACAGACCGTTGTACCTAGGGCTACCAAATTTGGTACAGGTATACTTTGGATAATGGTAAAGTGCACCTTGGAAGCATTTTTTCAATTTTTTATTCATTTTATTATATTATTTAAAAATTCAGCAAATTTAGGCCGTTTTCGGCCGTATTTTCGTGAATAACTTCCGAAAGTTCTATTGCATGAAAATGATTTTTATATCACTTTAAATTGCAAATAATTATCTTTCCAATCATATTAGTATAAGTTATGTGCGATAATTACTTTTATTATTACAAGGTTTTCAATTCTCATTAACTGCGGTCAAGGTTGCTCAAGGAGACCGTTTCTCTTCTTTCGAAAGGTAGGGAGGAAGGGTGAGGGGATACCCGCTAAGAGGTCCTTTGCCAAAAATGAAATGGCAGCCATTGTTGGTCCTTGCGGTTAGAAGGAAAGGATTTAGGAAGCTCAACTCGCAATCAATAGGAAAATAGCGGTTGAAACAACATGGTTTTCTGAATTAGGTATAAAACCTTTTAATGATAAAGATAATGGTGATATTTTAAATTCATTACAATTGATTCATTTCCGTCCAAATATTTTCGTAACTACTTGCTTGATGCAGAAAAAAATTATCCAATTATAATTACTTTCTAAATGTATTGCATAAATTGACGGACTAAAATGTTGACATAAAATGCATATGAATTCCTTTTACAGGTCATCAGTAATGTAGTTTGCAATACGATTAATAGAGCTGTTTTGTTTATAAGGAATAAGAAAGTAAAGTCGGATACGAAAAGAACACGGGTTAAATGTCTATCGCAATTTGAATTACTTTGTTAAGGAAACCATGAATCTCAAATTATACATAAGTGATTCATTTGAAATTATATTCCCAGTGAACAAGCTGGACACCGAAGGCGGCTAGTTTGAAATAAATATTAAGTACGTAATTCTGTAATTAACAAGATAATTAATTAGCTTATGAACTATAGCAAGATTTTAGAGAATAATGCTAGATATTTCATTAAAATTTAAGGCAGTCGATTTGAGTTTTTACGGTAAAATTCTGTGTAACTTTCTTGAGTATACAAGTTCTCCTCCTTTCGATGAATTCCTTACAAAATTCAAAAGAAATCTGCAATTCTGGAGCGAAACCCCTCACAAAATTTTATCATTCTAGATTGATGCGTTTATGAGTTATAGTGCCCAAAGGCAAACATAATTCAGAAAATATATTTTCCGAACATAGGAGGTTGTAATATCTGGAGATTCCTCCTAATCATGAGATCGAATTTTGTGTGATTTTCTCTTTATACACTTCGTAGACCAAAGGAAAAAACCGTTTGTTTAAAGATATCATTATAAAAGCCCATAATAGATCTATGGCTCCATTTTCTCACGAAAGAGACAGTGAGAAGAAGTATCCCCGATTGTGGTTCAACTAGATACACATTGTTTGAAATTCCCAAACACAGACGCAAAGGTGTATCCTATTAACCCTCTCATACCGAGCGAGGCGGTCTCGGGCAGTGTAAAAAGTTCCCATTAACAGCGACGAGGGCCGGTCTGAGGCTGTTGGTTTCTTCTGAGGGTAGATGAGGTTCTGAGATTGCTTAGGATATAAGTGCGGTAGGGGGTCCAATTATCCTTGCGAACCACAGCCCAATTCAGTACGCCTTAAGAGAATGTTTCAGCAGGGGTGGGGTTGGGGAAAATGGCCCCGAAGGTTGGGAGAGTCCAATTCATGTCGCTTCATAGCAAGAAGTCCCGGTCTTAAATAAGCTAGAAGAAAAAAGTCTGCTCGGGATTAAAGAGTTATTGGATCCCAGTTGCTACATAAGGTCGACGAAAACAACAATTTTCCGGCAGGGCAATTTATGAGCCCTCTCGGCACAAAACGACAGTCCGCCTTTCGGGAATGACGTGTAATTAGTGCCCTAATGAATGACCCGTCTGCGGAGACACCCAGCATGATGGAGTGCCCTGAAAGGTGTTGTCCGTTCTCATCGCGCAGATAACGGGCAAACGAGCCTTGAATTACCCCTTCCTTTACAAAAAGGCAAATGCGTTTAGAACGGTGCGAGTTCCTCAAGTGAATTATGTCTTGGGATGTTTCTGACTTTGAATGAGCTCTAATAATTCTCATTGCTGGTGGCTAATTAATTGCCTGCGAGTTGTGTTCGGTGTTCGCTGTTTCGATGGTCTGATTTGTATATACATCGAAATGTTATTTATTGAATTTAATTTCTCTGAGCGTTTAGTTTTTAGGTCAAAATTACAGATATGATCTATCCGTTGTGGGGTCAACCATTCTTTTCTGAATATTAGTGGCGTAGTTATTAGCGATTCAAATCTGACGGTATTTTGCCACACAGGAAAGTTCGACCGACTATCACTATAACGAGCGGAAAGACGTTTTCACGTCAAAAGATTTCAGGACAGCAACTCTCCCTTTCTCTCAGGGTGACGAGTGACACGCGAGGCAGACAATACCTCCGGGTTCGAAATCGCAATCTGTCGCCAATATTTCCCAAAAGGGTCGCACTTAGCGCAATTGAAAGGCCCTCTCTGCAGCTGATGGGATGTCTGGACACCTCTTTCCCTGCCTTCCCCTCTCGGATGCGATGACCACTCGGAAAAATTGGTTATTTTTTTTCAAATACCAAAAACAATTAGATGCAACAGGAACATCTACTTATCGGCATCATATAAGCATCATACACCGTTTTAATTCTTTGAACTTTTAGCTGTCAGGTTAGAAAACTTTTCTTTTAAAGGAAATGAATCGATCTTTTCTGTCTTTAATTATATATTTGAAACCTTAAGAACACATTATCCATGGTTGTTTAAGAAAATATACATATAAATACGATCTATCTGCTTTTGAACTCAACATGAAAAACGGAAAAGATGTTTGTGCCGCTAAAAGGCACAGTCAACTGAATACTTTGATACATCACTATCTCTACGAATAATAAAGGATAATGTGTGTATTGGCGCTCTACAGGCCAGACCGCTCCCAGATAGCAAAGAAGTTTGCGGAAAGGTTGCCATTTCACTTTCCATAGGCTGTCCGCGAAAGAATTTCTGCGCAAACCGTTTCGGAAACCATTGCCGCTAGGTTTACATAGGAAAGCTTTTTATGAACTGCCTCACCGACAAGGTTTGAACGAGAGGTCTGCGAAAGCATTTCCTCGCAAACCGTTTAGGAAACCATTCCCGCAAAATTGACCTAAGAAAGCTTTCTATTAACCACCTGTCCTATAGTGTGTAGCCCCGTCCGGGATAGTGGTTATTGCATTTGCCTTTCAACTCTATAAACGCGGATTCGCTCGGAGGAATTTGAAGTTTTGTCACAATCTGCAATCTAATCGTACAAGCAAGTTCAATTAAAAATTAGATTTATTAAATTAATTGAAATTAATAATTAAGATTTGATTAATTAATATTTCTTATTAATTGACATTCCAGATAACTCTAAGATGACGACAGGGGATAAAAAGTGAATTGGACGCCTCTGTTTTTGTCTTTGAAGAGAGGGAGAAAAGAGGGAGGTTGGACCCTTCTGTAAGAGTACAGCTTCGGAGGGGAGAAGGGGAGTTCTATTTTGTCCACCGAAGGAGGGCTCTTACCAATCTTCTCAAAGGCCTGAAATAAGCTTGAGGAAAGCTTAAAACAAGCTTGTAATTAAATCTTGGGAAAATCTTACTAGAAACCTTACAGAAAACCTTGTTTTTTGTTGACTAGCGAACTTTTACGCTACGTTGCCGAAAGGTTCAACTCTTGTCATGGAAATCTTCCTGACAACCCTTTACCTCAGCCAACGACAAGGTTTCCAAAACCTTTTAGACAAGCTTTATTACTATCTGGGCTGGACCTAGAGCTACGAAATTTGGTACAATCATAATTTGGAGGGTGGGAGTGTGCAAATTGAAGTCCTTTTTTGAAATTTTTTTCAGAATTTTAATTAATTAAATATTAAACGAAATATTGGCATTTTTCCTTAATGACTTTCTAAAATATTACAGCACAAATATCTTTTTTACACTATCTGAAAGCGCAAAAATTACCTTTTACGTCAATTATGATGCCGTAAAAGGTTTCTTCTAATTAAAACAAATTTTTAAAAATATTTTTTGGCGTAACTCGCAATACTTTTCAATATCGCAACACAATTCAAACCGTTTTCATTGTTAAAAAAATATTCCGTTGCATGTTTATCTTCCATTATTGAAAATTTTAATGTTTAATAGTTTGTTTTAATCAGCATAATTTCTCCCACCTAAATCCCTGCTAGACGTAAAATGTGCCGAGCCATTTGAAAGTTAAAATCAAATGCATATTTTGCAAGAGGAATAAGAGAATGGAGTTGACGCCGGCAACGTGCAGTTGTATGCTACATTACACAGACAGTCACTTGACTCCTTCGGGACATTCATGCAGACAACGAACAGAATGGGTGAAAGGCTATTAAAAGAATATGGGTTAAATATCTTTCAAGATTTGAAATTTAAAATTACTTTGTTAAAGGAACCATAAATATTAATTTATGCATAGAAGTTTCAGTGGAAATTATAATCCCGGCGAAATAGCTGGTCGTCGAAGTAGGCTAAAAGTGTAATAAATGTAGCTACAAAAGCGTTCTAATTCACATAAATATCTGATGTTGTAAATTCGGCACATACTTATCTAAGCTTACCTATGAAACGAATTTATTGTTTCAATTCTAATCAAAAGTAACGTTAAACACAGGCAAAAGCATAACAAATCTAAAAATATCTTAAATATTTTGTGACAAATGACTTCAAATGCACTAAACGAAGGATAAAAGAATGCAAACAGGGAAGGTCCTCCGAGTCATCTAGCTCGGGTAATCGTATCACCTTCCATTTTAAAAAGACATCAGTGAAACCTCCGTTTTTTACCATTTACTGCCAAAAATATTATAGCAAGAAATCAGTATTTATACTTGTTTCAACTGACATAAATGGATGTGTAAGTCTGACTCTCAAGAAGACGGTTGGTTCCGTTTCAGGCAAAGAAGAAAAAAGGAGAAAGAAATATACTACAAAAAGCTTTCCAAGTCTGGTTAAAGAGGAGAAAAGAAAAACGCCCGAATTGGGAGAAAACAGTCGCAGTCCCTAAAACGAATTCTTCTTCTTTGCTGCCAGTGACAGTCATATTTGTATCTGACCTCGCGCCTGGTATAAGAAAGGAGGAAATAGATGTTTTCAAAAGGGAGTGAGATGTACGTTTCTCAGTTCCTGTCGCCACTTGGAGATTTATGAACGACACTTGATATTCGAAAAGAATGTACACAGATTTGCATTTTTGTTTTTCTCGCTTCGTGTCAGTTATCTCCTCCTCTTTTTTCTCGAATGCTTTTAATTTTCGAACCTTTTTCTTGGAATGTATTCTATTTTATTTCCTTTCTGATTTTTAAATACTTCCCTTGCGGATTCTTTAAGTTCTTTTTCTTTACTTTTTTACTTGTCGGCTCTTTGATCTGTTTATTTTATCTTTAGAACTCCAAGGAAGTTTTAATCAGAGAATGTTTTGGGATTTCGTTCCAATTTTTGTGCTCCTATTTATTTTGATCTTTTTACTTCCGTTCCGGGAGACGGGGAGATGTGTTGTTGATTTTACTTCTTATTAAGTCGTAAAAGCATTCGGAGTTCCATGAAAGCGCACAAATTTCTCCGTATTGTTTTTCTTTTAAGAAACGCTTTCACTAAGAAAGTATTGTAATCGTCGAAAATTTCGACATGGAATTCTGGACGAATCTCCACTGTTCAAGCGTTCACAAGAAAATCAATGATCGTCTCAGCTTTCAAAAAAATAACGAACGCCAGCAAATCTATATCTGAACTTCTATTAAACGAAGTAGTCGTAATTAGAATCTCATACAATAGTCCATATTTTAAATCAACACTGTAACTACAGTGGATGATATTTGCGATAAAAACAAATCTTATAAAATTACCAAAGGGAAAATAGAATGTCGATATTTGTAGTCAACCGAATATTTTATTTGAATTAACTCCTGCCACAACAGTTACTTTTTAAACATTTATAAGAAACCAGACTGACATGGATTGCTACCATCTGTTCCAGCACCTGAAAAGTTCCTGAAGAAGCAGCATTTCCCCAGTGACAACGACGTGCAGAGAGACATCTGTCACAGGCTGGCTCCGCTATCTGGCGACGGATATCTTCGTACAGAAATTGTTCTCATGGTAGGCACATGCTCTATTTCCTATGATTCTTGTATTAAGAGGTAGCTGATAGAGTTACATATCTGTTTTAATAAATGTTTCCAGATATTTACGACGTATGGGATATTTACTTTCTGGTAATACTCGACGTGGTGCCTTGTTGGAGCGTCCAAATTATACTGAAAGTCTTCGAATCTCAGTAGATGGATTTTCTCTACGCCCCCTTTCAACACCTCGAGCTTCAAAGCTTATGGACCACTGTTTCTTGGTTTAATTTCAATTGTTCCTTCCCTTTCCTAGAGACGTTTGAACTTTAAGCTCACTTATTTCATCAAGTTATCGCATTTCAACTGTACACGAATTCTACAAGCAGTTTCAAACACTTTAATGTCTAATCCGAAATAATGCCTCTAGATGATTGAAAGTATAGGTTATTGAGGGCCAAATGAAGAGTGAGTTAACCTACGATGAAGAGCCTACTTCCCAATAATACTGTCGTGGTAGTGGAGAAATATTATATTTTCTGGTTATAATGAATCAAGTAGATGATTCGATTTTTATCCACTGTGCAGCAAGAACAATTAGAAGTCCTCTTTTAACAAAATTCACATAATCAAATTTGAGCACTGTATTCTCGGAAATGAATCTCATGGACTTGGTGAACTTTATCTATGTATCCTTTATATAACATTCAGAAAACACAAAAATATTCAGATAATCAAATTTGAGGACTGTATCCTCGGAAATGAATCTCATGGACTTGGTGAACTTTAACTATTTATCCTTTATATAACATTCAGAAAACACAAAAAAATTTCAGATAAACAAATTTGAGGACTATATCCTCGGAAATGAATCTCATGGACATGGTAACTATGTATCCTTCATATAACATTTGAAATTCTACAATAATTTATACCAAGTCTAAAATACAAGCTCTGATATTAAAGCATACAAAAAACTGAAATATTTTTGAAGCACACTAAAAAAATTAAACAGAACACATTTGTCGCGAGTGATGTGATTCCATGATTTCTGAAAACGGCGAAGACCAATTCTTAATTTCAGTTACGACATTACAATGCGTGAGGAGTAAATTTGCGTTTTCTTAAGATTACGAAACATTCGAAAGGAGGACAAAAAGTGAGACAAAAAGAATAGGGAAATTTAGCCTAAGATTTCACAGGAAAATCAAATCGGTGACACTCTCACTCCTCGGATGAAACTGAGAAAAATCGAATCCAAACATTTGACACCCACTGTAAAACTCAAATTGGTCTTTCTGCCGGTGAATGAGTTACAAGAAATTCCTTTTTCCAACCACCAAATACCCGAGATTTCTTCTTTCTCGGAAGGCTCTTAATCCATCAATCCGGACACTGTCGGATAGAGACTCCGAATTAGAGTCTGTCCGCGTATTTATCCATCCAGGACAACAAGAAAAACGTCTCTCCAAATTTTGTGTTTAAGAGAGAGAGAAAGAAAAAAATCTCAGTTTGGGACAGGGTAACCGTAACCGTAATTGCAATAATACTCAAGATGTATGGGAATAAAAGAAACATAGTGTCCATTTTAATATATATATCGCAGTGACTCATACATTGTTTGCAAAGGAAGTGTATGAGAGTCATTTATAACTCTAAGCGTCAGCTGCCAGAATTCATGCTCACACGAATACCGCGAATTTCGGGTCATTCTTCAAAAGGTTCTTTATTTTTATATTTCTTCCAAAAGGCTTTTGTCTAAAATGAAAAGGTCTTTTTTTCGATGCCTTTTATTCTTGCATTCCATGAAAATTTCTGAAGATGTGTCCCATAACAATTATAATATAACCGTTTTGATAATGTTAGACTGTTTTCAACAATCTTTCACCTTCATAAGACGCTCACAATGCACTGGCCATATTCGGCGATCAATTAGTTCTTCCTTTAAACCAGAGCATTAATCCACTTAGGTTCAAATTTCATTAACTTTGCACGTTGTTTGAAATAATTAAGATTATCTTTCTGATTTATTATTTTCAGTTAAATTAATCCCACAGATTGAATTGAAATTTCAGGATATGAAACAAATACGATTTGCATTACTACTATAAACCTATCAAAATATGAAAGAATGAAAGCCATACAAACATAAATTATCTCAAATGCACCAATAAAGTATGACAGAAAAGATAAAATATTACCTCCTGATGCATTGGCACAAAATTTCAAGCCACATTATTCGATTAGCTCTATGAGACCGCATTTGATTTTTACCGTAGGCATACGCATGGCTAAAATGCATACTAGAAAATTTTATATAATTTAGAGGGCTCTACAATACAAATAGTCGGCAATAGTTTGTCAATCTCTACTAATAATAAAGATGAATGTCTGTCTACCTGTTGGTGGTCTACAGAATAGACCGTTGTGCCTAGAGCTACCAAATTTGGTACAGGTATACTTTAGAGGGTGGGAATGTGCACCTCTAAGCCATTTTTTCAATCTTTTATTCAAATTTTAATTATTTAAAAATTAAGAAATTTAGACCGTTTTCTGCCATTTTTTCGTGAATAACTTCCCAAAGTTCTATTGCATGAAAATGATTTTCATACCACTTGAAAGTGCAAAAAATTATCTTTCCAATCATATTAGTATAAGTTATATCGATAATTACTTTTATTATTACAAGGTTTTAAATTGTCATTAACTGCTGTCAAGGCTGATCAAAGAGACCGTTTCTCTTTCCGACCAAAGGGAGGAAGGGGGAAGGCCGCTAAGAGGTCATTTGTCACAAATGAAAGGGCAGCCATTGTTGGCCATTTGTGGTTAGAAGGAAAGGATTTAAGAAGCTCATCTCGCAATCAATAGGAAAATAGCGGTTGAAGCAACATGAATGATTTTCTGAATTAAGTATAAATCCTTTTAATTATAAAGACGAAGGTGACATTTTAAATTCATTACAATTGATTAATTTCCGTCCAAATATTTTTGTACACTTCTTGCGTAATGCAGAAAAAACTATCCAAATATAATTACTTTCTAAATGTATTACATAAACTGACTGACTAAAATGTTGACATAAAATGCAGATGAATTCTTTTTACAAGTCATCAGTAATGTAGTTTGCAATACGATTAAGAGGGCTGTTTTGTTTATAAGGAATAAGAAAGTAAAGTCGGATACGAAAAGAATGCGTGTTAAATGTCTATCGCAAATTGCAGTTAAAATTTACTTTGTTAAGGGCACCAGGAATATAAAATTACGCATAAGATATTCATTTGAAATTATATTCTCGGCGAACAAGCTCGTCGCCAAAGTCGGCTAGTTTGTAGTAAATATTATTTCCATAATTCGGTAATTAACAAGATAATTAATGAGCTAATGATCTATAGTAAGATTTTAGACGATAATGTTAGATACTTTATTAAAATTTAAGGCAGTCTATTTGAGTTTTTACGGAAAAATCTGTGTAACTTTCTTGAGTATACAAGTTCTCTTCCTTTCGATGGATTCCTTACAAAATTCAAAAGAAATCTGCAATTCTGGCGCGAAACCCCTCACAAAATTTTATCATTATAGCTTGATGCGTTTATGAGTTATAGTGCCCAAAGACAGTCGTAATTCAGAAAATATATTTTCCGAACATAGGAGGTTGTAATATCTGGAGATTCATCCCAATCTCAAGATCGAATTTTGTGTCTTTTTCTCTTTAACACTTCATAGGCCAAAGGAAAAAAAACCCTTTGTGTAAAGGTATCATTATAAAAGCACGTAATAGATCCACGGCTCTATTTTCTGATGGAAGAGAGAGATAAGAAGTATCCCCGACCGTGGTGCAACTAGAGACACATTCTCAAACTCAGACGCAAGGGTGTATCCTATTAACGGACTCCAGTTCCTACAGAAGGTCGACGAAAACAACAATTTTCCGCCCGAAAATTTATGAGCCCTCTCGACACAAAATGACAATCTGCATTTCGGGCATGACGTGTAATTAGTGCCCTAATGAATGACCCGTCGGCGGAGACCAGAATGACCGGGCATGACGGAGTGCCAGAAAGGTGCTGTCCGTTCTCACCGTACAGATAACGGGCAAATGAGCCCTGAATTACCCCTTCCTTTACAAAAAGGCAAATGCGTTTAGAACGGTGCGAGTTACTCAAGTGAATTATGTCTCGGGATGTTTCTGACTCTAATAATTCTCATTGTTGGAGTCTAATTAATTGCTTGCGCGTTGTGTTCGGTGTTCGCTGTTTCGATGATCGTTGATTTGGATGTACATCGAAAAGTTATTTAGTGAATTTAATTTATCTGAGCTTTTAGTTTGTAGGACAAGTTTTCTTTCTTTGATGTAATTATTTTCTTCATCGTTACCTGAGGATGATTGCTTGATGTTTTGTCAATATGCAAACTGGTTGAAAATTTTCTAGACGCAACTTTCAGCGATTTGTTTTCGTAGCTGCATTTTCTAATGTTGTTGCCATGATAATACAGTTTGATTGCTAAAACCAATCTCATGCATCAAACTTTAAAAATATTTCACCTTTTCTTATGGAATAGCTAATGAAAACGGTAAGATAAATTCGCTGTGTTTTTGTCCCTTGTTATCTGGCTTAGCGATGCAGTTTGGTGGCCAAAATATAGTTGATTGCTCTATTCATCAATTAAAAAATGACCGTTTTCGAATAATATAAGACTTATTGTTGCTGATTACAATTTTTATATTTTTTCTTAATATTTTCTTGTTCGCATCATGTTTGATTTTCAACCTGAATTGTGAAATATTTCAATCATAGAGCGGAAAAGATACAGAGCCCCATCTGAAAGAATTCACAAGAAAGGAAGCGGGATCGGTTTGATTTGCTTTACTCAAGTGTTTCTTTTCAAACCTAAATCCTCCAAAACGAAAAGAAACACCCTCTGTATTCAATACTAAAAGAATCCCCTGAAGTTTCGCATCTGCTTCTTACCTTAGAGCGAGAGGGAATATAAAATGAAATAAAAGACCGGAGAGAGAGAAAAATAATAATAAAGAGAATATTATTCTCTCTCCTTCATATGTACAGAAGGATAAAGGACAACTACTTCGACGGAGGATGGGGACAGAAGGGACAAGATTGAAAAAACGGACAATCTCTGTCAGTTAAAGAGTTGTCCGCCTTTTTGTGTTCATTTTTTTGTGCAAGTGCATGCCGGGATATTTCAAAGCTCTTCTTCGTGCCTTTCGTTCATGTTGGAAGATGGGTTTGGCGATCTGTTGTGCCTCTCTGTCAGGGAGATGGCGTGGGCAAGGCACTGTCCGGCACTGGTCATTTGATCTAGCCTTTCATCTTCTTTCAGTGAAGGAAGATAAGCACGTAACGTTGGAAGAAAGGAAACCCCCAATAGGGAGATGCTCTCAAAGGATGCGAGCTAAAACGAGTCATTTCTCCGCCATGTTTATACAGTCGTGCTAAAATTTTTGGAAACTTTGTTAAATATTATTTTGCAAACGTACTTTTGCGACAGTTTATGTCATGATACAGGTTGTTTCTAAACGAATATTGGGGATTTAAAGCTATGTAATCTTTATTATTTTTGACTTGCCTTAAATGTTAAAAAAAAAAAATGTTACTCGACATGAGAGATGAACTCAAGCAGTTTTTTCTAGAAGTATTTAATCTGACACCTTTCACCACTCGGGGCACATCAAGACTATAGACGAGTCATCAAGACTATAGACGAGTTATTCCTGCACATCGATCAGAATGAATGAGTTATTGAAACAACAGATGATTCAATCCTTCTGTTATATTGGTTAGACCAACTGGTAAAAGATGCATATACACACGATCCTTTGTAAATTGCAATCGAAACTAATACATGCATTATATTTGGTATGTGGACTTGACACTCAAATGTAGATCTGCGATAAATTTTGGAGGCAAAATACATACTCGATTTTCTTCCCTATTCAAGGAAATTTTACTCAAAACTCGCCCTATTTCTTAAATAAATGATAAACTTTGTATAAAAGTTTCAACCTATGAACTAAAGATGTATACTAATATAAACTACATTTTATCAGCTGCTACTATTTTTTTTAAATTTCGGTAATTTCGAAATAGTTTAGTTTAGTTATATTAACGTCCCGTTTTGAAGCAACACGAGGGCTATTTTGGGACGGACCTCGTAATTTTGAACCGCGGTCAGATGACGAGGACGACACCTGAGCTGGCACCCCCCTCTCCTAACTTCCACGCCACACCAACGGGAGGACGTTTGACCACTACGTATCATTTAACGTGCAACAGGCCCCATACACGGCGGATCTTCAGTGGAATCGGGTTTCGAACCTGGAACCCTCCGGCCCCAAAGCCGAGACCTTACCACTAGGCCACCGCGGCCCAATTTCGAAATAAATGGAATACAATAACAGTGCACTATTAAGATTTCCTCTTTACAAAAGCAAACCTATAAGAAGAAATTTTATTTGAATCAGTGAAATTTTTAAGTCTTGTGCCATTCATTGAATAGTATTCCCGACTTTAATTTCAGTACCGGTAGGTGACAATTAATCCATCCTCCAAAATTTATTTTCCATTTTTTCCAATTTTCAAAAAATCATGAAATTTATTATATATTTCTTTTCGAAATACTTAACTCATATTGTATATGAAGATTAATAATTAAATTTACCAGCAGCACGTCTTGTTTTCGAGCCCAAATCAAGAAATATTGCCTAAGGGAGTTGACATTGTCTATCCAAATTGCCCTTTGATATAGGAGGCAAAGTGATGACTATTAACATCAGTTTTCATTTCATCTGTAACGTAGTCATTCAGCGAACCACCCGCAGGTGGAAAGGTATACTAATTTCAATCTCAAATGATTTACAGATGCGTTTTAGATTTTCAGATGGACATTGATGGTCAAATGACCGGATGTGGTTAGTGACGCGATGCAAAAGTGTGCGTGGGATTTCTGGGATTGTTGAAGATTTGTATCTAACCATAATTGTGACTGTTCTAGAATATTTCAGTTGGATTCTGGCAGAAGCTCTGTCCAGACGTGTGTCCACCTGACACTCAACCATGTGATATTCTATTGTGATCAATATCTAAATTAAACCCAAGTATGTGACATATTTTCCCTGTATATAATATGTTTTTATTAAATAATTATCCTAGATTCGATAGCTGAGCGTATTTTAATAGTTGAAACGTGACTCCTGTAATTTACTCTTTCTACATTTCTTCTTTTTCTACGAAAACTAACATCGAAAAAACTTTCCAGACCGGCAAATAAATTTGTTAAAGAAATGCCGAAACAAAATCGAATATGACAATCAGTTTAGCCATATTCAAATAGAAAACGAGAAAGTAGCACATCCATACGTTAAAAGATCCATGGATCCAAATGGAGTTTCGCTTAATTTGACTTTAACCCTTTCTTAAGTTGGGGGAGACAAACAAAACGGACAAGTTGGACGAAAGGAGTATTTGTTATAATTTCTTATAAAAAAACAGCTGTAAATAATTTTTGTCAACATCATTTCTGGATCATGAACACGTCAGAACATGACATTTTTCTGCCACAAATGTAAAGGAATCGAATCATGCTCTCTGGATTCACATCCAATGCACCCCGCCAAATTGTTTATGAAATCCTATGCAAGTATAAGATTTGTTGCTTGTGATTATTAGGTCATAGTTTAGTTTAGTTTAATTAACATAGAGGTTTGAAGTAAAACGAGGGCTATTTTGGGACGGACTTCGCAAATTTCAACAGCGGTCAGGTGAAGAGGATAGCACCTGAACTGGCACCCCCTCTCCAAACTTCCACGCCATACCAACGGGAGGACGTTTGGCCAGTACGTTTGATTTAACGTGCAAGAGGCCCCCTTACACGGCGGATCTTCAGTGAAATCTGGTTCCGAACTTTGAACCCTCCGGCTCCAAAGCCGAAACCTTACCACTTGGTCACTGCGGCCCATATTAGGACACAGATCAGTGTAAGATTATTTGAAGTTATTTCTGATGTTCATAGGTGATATATAAGATTGCTTGAGTTAATAAGATGCGTTGAATCAAATTTGGGAAGAAAAAGGCAAATCTGATAAATGAAGTTAAACGGGGGCATAACTAATTTATTTCATACGGCTCCATACGTTCCTTGATGATTCGTGTAACTATCATTTACCAACTTGCTACGGCAGCCAGTTTCGTATAATTCGGGTCATTATGGAATAAATATGATCAACTGTGATGATGAATCGCCCAGCAAGGTGTTTGGACAGACGAATGTCCAGATCTACCTCCCATGACACCATGCTGCTAATTAATCACTTCTGGGTCGTTCAAAAATGCCCGATGAATGTTTCATTCAATGCCCGGGAGATAATGTCTCCATTAGTTATTCGTCTCCATTCCAAATAAATCTAATAAATAATCTGCCTCGAAAAATGGCGTTGCCTCCTTCGCGAATGATTCCCAGAAATATTCCCGTTTTCTTACTCAGAAAAGTCACCCGGAATAATTAAACTGCAAAGGAAAACCTCGGGGCCTGTTTATCGTAATCTTTAATTTCAGCCCGGCGAAATAGATCAGAGAGTGCCCTGGGCGGTGGATGTTTCGAAATAACGTCCTCCTCCACAGAAGTGTCCATCTAATGACGATATTCAGATGCAAAGTAAGGAACCTCCTTCACAATTAGCTCAGTGTTGACACGAGTTGGGAGATATGAGAGACGCTTTCATTAAGGGATTCGCTCATTACTTCATTTTCTCATTATAGTTGCATTAAATGAGAGAAATCATTTTTCACCTCTTGATTGTTTGTATCTATTTTCTAAAAATGGTTGAGCTGATGATGTTAATGTGCACCTCATCAGCGAGATATAACTGAAAGCAATCTTAAATCTCAGTCAAAATTTTGAGACACTTGTATGAACATTTTAAAGCGACCAGGGACCTTCAAAATCAAATCGCGAAACATTCCCAAAAATATGCCCGTTCTCTTACTCAGAAAAGTCATACGGAATAATTAAATTGCGAAGGAAAATCTCGGGGGCTGTTTGTCGTGATCTTTAATTTCAGTCCGGCGAATTCTATCAGAGAGTGCCCTGGGCGGTGGTTGTTTCGAAATAACGTCCTCCTCCCCATCTAATGACGATATTCAGATGCAAAGTAAGGAACCTCCTTCACAATTAGCTCAGTGTTGACACGGGTTGGGAGATATGCGAGACGCTTTCATTAAGGGATTCGCTCATTACTTCATTTTTCGCATTATAAATGCATTAAATGTAAATCATTTTTAACCTTTTGATTGTTTGTATCTATTTTCTAAAAATGGTTGAGCTGATGATGTTAATGTGCACCTCATCAGAGAGATATCATTGAAAGTAATCTTAAATCACAGTTAAAACGATGAGATACTTGCAAGAACATTTTAAGGTGACCAGGGACCTTCAAAATCATATTTTTAAACTTTCAACCAATCAATATGAAATTTTGTAGGAATTAACAGAACTATATAAGAGAACACACAAAAGTTCACTTCAATATATTTATTTATTTCCGAGTTATGGATATAAAAGTAATTTTTAATAGCAATTAATGTCCTTTATGATAAATATTCCAGGCGCTCCAAAATTACACGAAATAGCTCTAATTTTTTATTAGTTACTCTAATCCTTTTCCAACAAAAATTGGGATTAATTTTTACGTTTTAGAAAGGGATTTCAAAATGAACTCACACAATAACACGAAACTATTGATTTCAGAAAAAAATATATCTAAGATTTGATATGAAACTAAATACTTACAGTTTAATAACAAAATAACTTATATATGATTGATACCGGAAGAAAAGTATGGCTTCCGAAGGGGACGCAGCACTATAGATCAAATCCTTTATTTTGCCCAGAGTGTGAGGGATGCACACAATATGAAGCCCACCAATCATACCATTACTGTGTTCCTAGGCCTTACCAAGGCCTTTGTTAAGGTATGGAAAAATACGCTTTTGGGGAAATGCCGTAGTGAGTTTAGCATCAGAGGTAGAGCCCGCCCATGAATTTCAAATTTCTTGAATAACATATTTTTCCGAGTCAAGTATCAAAGTGGTATCTCCAATATTTTCAGATCCTACCAGGGTATACCACAGGGTTCTGTTCTGAGTCCTACATTGTTGTCACTATTTACGGCTGGTATGGAGAAAATGATCACTTCATGTAATATTGGCCTGTTTGCTGATGATGTAGTGATTTGGAAAAGTGATGCGATTTGGAAGACGCGATAAAAATTGAGAATTCTTTAAATGAGAACTTGGTTGCTATACAGAGTTTCGAAGAAGAGCATAAACTAAATTTTAACTATCCAAAGTCATTCACTTGCATTTTTACTACAAACAGACGTATGTTCAACTTGCAACCAAAAATTTATCTGAAAGGGAATCTGCTTGAGATAACAAAAAGTCCAACATATTTGGGCTTCACTTTGGACAAGGAGATTAATTGTGGCAAGCATATTGCAAAATTTGCTGAAAAGGGAAGGAAGCGTCTTCAACTATTAAAGTTCATTTCGGCAGGGATTGGGGAGCCAATTCTGGAACTCTCAGAATGAATTACACCGCGCTTATTCGGCCTGTTCTGGAGTATGGCTATCAAATCTATCAAGTGGCCTCTCAAACGATTCTTAACAAATTGGAAAGAGTACAACTTAGCGCAGCCCGAAAGATCACGGGTCTCCGAAGCTGCTGTCCCAAAGCTATTGTACTGTTTGGGGCTGACCTACAGTCTTTGTCATTGAGAAGACAATCAAATTCTGCAAGATACATTGCCAAACTAAAAAGTCTCTGGTCTTTTAATAGAACTTCAAAATTTATTCTGCAGTGGACAAGCAACCAGAGGCTGAAAAAGGGCAGCCCAATTGGTGTTATGTGGAAGCGAGGTTTTTTGGATTTTAACTTTGAACCATGTATTCTTTTGGCTGCTTGACGCCAACTACTTCTTTGGATAAAGTTAGTTTTAATGACCAATTATTGACAAGTGCCTCTAAGCACACTCAATAATTTAGTTACATTAAAGTCCCGTTTTGAAGTCACACGAAGGCTATTTTCGGACGGACCTCGTCATTTTGAACCACGGTCAGATGACGAGGATTACACCTGGGCTGGAACCCCCTCTCCAAACTTCCACACCACACCAGGGGGAGGACATTTGTACCTCTACGTATGATTTAAAGTGCAAAAGGCCTACGTATACAGAACGCCGCCCATGTCCCCTTGCCTGATGCCATTACAGCAAGTGAACCGGTTGGCTGGACATAGGCAGACTACATATTAAGAACGCCACCCATGTCCCCGTGCCGGATGCCATTACAGCAAGTGAACAGGTTGGCTGGACATAGGCAGACTACATATTAAGAACGCCGCCCATGTCCCCGTGATGGATGCCATTACAGCAACTGAACAGGTTGGCTGGACATGGGAGGACTACATATACAGAACGCCGCCCATGTCCCTGTGCTGTATGCCATAACAGCAACTGAACCATTTGGATGGACATGGGAGGCTTACATATACAGTGGATCCTCAGTAGAATCGGGTCTCGAAGCTGAAATCCTCCGGAATCGAAGCTAAGATTTAAACACTAGATCACCAAGATCCTCCACAAGAAGAAAAAATTTTTCTGCTTATAACTTGAGAAAGCACTCGGTTCAAGCTATTATGGCGAATGTAACTTTCTAATTACAATAAAAATCAATCCATCATTACTATTGTAACCCAGATCTGTCTCTTGGTAATGCTGTGACATCACCAACAATAAAACTCGCGCCATAGCACTACGAGACGTTAAACAGCATTATTTCATGTTAGAGAACCTACATTTCAGTAATTTTAAAGTTAAAAGAGTAATTGTCGTTCTAATTTCAAATTTAATAGCTCTAAAATAGTGAAATAAAATTTGCTATGGATTGATATAAAATTTATCTCGCAATGACCAATAGTTCCCGAGAAATTTTAAATCATATTAATCATATATTTCAAATTAATTTCCGTTTTTTAATAGAAAGTAGTAAATTACATCAGTGGTATATTATGTGCATGATATAGTTTGGACGCCACGATGTACGATTTATTGCAATCGTGTTGATATAATTTGATAATATCTTTTTAACTTTTGACAAGCAGAGAAGTGCCTTGTTTTGATTAAATTTCGAAAAAGAATTCCTTTGAAATTTTAACTTTTGCCTTACGTTTGACAAGCTGAGAATTTCATGGTTATTGACTTATAATAAAATTGTTAATCAACGAAAAATACTTCACGCGGAATGTTGTTTACCAAGAGGATTTTTGAATAAAGAAATACGTAAATAAAAAAATATTACCTGTCATGAAACATATGCTTATTTTATTCGTTTTCAATGAATGTTAAATGGTGGCGGTTAGTTAAAAACGTGTGTCCTACTCTTAGTCTTGTCAAAATAAAATCTTAGTAGCGAGGTTTCCAAAACTTTTGATTGAAGGCTGGATATTATAATGTTTATTGTTTGTCTGTCCATCCCTGATTCGTTGACATATTCGATTTTGAGAGAATTTAACAGCCTGCAAGGCATCAATGAAAGGAACAAACGTTTCCTGAGTTGCATTTGAATTTTTTTCAGCTTTTTCCGCGTTATCATTTCCTGGAATTCCAACGTACCCAGGAATCCAACAGTATTTGATTTTGGTAGTTTTGAGGGTATGATGGAGGTCAAAACATTTCATCACTAAAGGATGATTATTATGTTTAGCACTTCTTAGGGCATTAATGACACTCCTAGAATTATATATAATGGCTTTTTTAAAATTCAGTGTAGAAATTTTCAAAAGCCCCAAATAGATAGCATAGAGTTCAGATGTGTAAACAGAGCAGAAAGAGTGAAGTGTCTCAGCAACTGGGAAATCTGGGGAAACCACAGCCGAACCGACATGACTATCAAATTTCGAATCGTCGCTGTATATAGAGACATAATCAGAGTAGCTTTGCTTGTGGTCATAGAAATTCTCCTTAAATACCACATCTGATGTATTTAGTTTTAAAAGGTGTAAAAAATCATCAATATATTCAAGTTGTGTTTCTTGCCAAGGAGGGAGACCTTCAACATATGAGATGATTGGAAAGTCTTCAATTTCAAAGTACCTCAAGATTTCCCCAATTACGAAGCCAAAAGTTGGGTTAAAAGATAGTCTGCCTGAAAATAAAGACTCAAAAATAGGGTGTATAACCTTATAATTTTCAGGATGAGACTCATCGAACTTAATTTTATAAAAGTTCGAGAGCTATAAGAAATTCCTTTTTCCGACCACCGATTCACCATAGAATCCTTGTTCCCCGGAATACACATTATCCATCGACCAGGATACTATCAGACAGAAATATCTAATTAGAGTGTCCGGAAATTTATCCGACCAGAACTGCAGGAAGAACGTCTCAGTAAATCTCGAGATGGTGAGTGTGACAGAGGGAAATAAAACAAGGTCTCACCGGTTAAGAAAAGGGATCACTTTAACTATAACTGCAGTAATGCTCGAGAAGTACGAGAATCAAAAATAATACCATACACACTCTAAAATAAATATTGGGACGATCTATTAATTTTTTGGGATAGAAGGTGTTTGGTCATCTATAACTCTTTGAGTGTCTACAACCAAAGATTGTCCTCACACAAATATCACGAATTTCGAGACATTCATCACATTTTATTACTTTGAGGAGAATTCTGCGATTTTTTGTCAGAAAGCATACGAACTAATATGCAACTAAACATTGCTGCTTCTTTTTCAAAAAATGAGTTGGAGTGATGGACATACGCGTTTTCAGAAAAGAAAGTGAACAATTCACATCACACCCGAGAGATTGCGTCGCCTAAATATTTTTATTTGAATTCTGTCTTTCTTTATTTTTTTATGCAGATTCCACTTTGATGTGAGTTTTATCATGTTCAGTCTCTCTCTTTCATTTAACTATAATAAATGTTTATCATCGAAAGAAATTAACTAGTGAGTAAATTAGTAACCTCAGCTTATTTGTGGATTTCTATGAAGCACTGCGACGTTCAGGCGCTATGCCAAAAATGCGACTACACAAAGGTAAGTAACTCCTTTCATACAACCTTAATCTATTCTAATGCATTTTTAATACAGGTCTGACAGAATCAAGGACGAAAGGTGACAGCCAAATGTATCAGGTAATCTCACCAAATGTTTCTTTACCAGTTCCACTCATTGGCATACTTATTCCTCACTCCAAACTGACAAGAATCGAATCTAAAACTTTGACACCCACTTCGAATCTCTAAGTGACTTACAAGAAATTCCTTTTCCCGACCACCGAATCACCCGAGATTTCTTGTTCCACGGAAACTTAATCCATCAACCCTGAAACTACCTAATAGAGAAACCAGGATTAAGAGTTTGTAGGGGGAATTTATCAGGTCAGGAGTGCAGGAAAAACGTCTCTTTAAATCTCAAGATGTTGTGTGTTATAAAGAAAAAACAAGGTCTCCGATGGGAGAAGAGGTAACAGTAACCGTAACTGCAATAATACTCAAGA
>BGPR01004523.1:60970-75758 GCA_013235015.1 Araneus ventricosus | reverse complement strand
CCTCTCCCAAATACCACGAATTTACGGTCATTCGCCAAGGGGTTCTTTCTTTTCTATTACAGAAAAGTTTCCGGAATTTTTGTCTAAAAGTACAATGTCTTTCGTCGATATCATTTATCCTTGCCTTGTACGGAAACTTCAGATTGTTTCTTCAACTGAAACAGTTCAGCAACAATGATTGTATAACTTTTTGATCTTGTTAATCTGTTCTTTACAGCTAATATACGGTACTTCGAGGCTTTTTAAACATGGAGCCGTTACCTATAAAAATCTACACTATTCTAAGAATTTGCCTTTTCTTGAAGTCTTTCTCGACCATTTCAAAAACCGAAGGAAGCAGCACTGACCGCAATTCACTAGAAGAAACATTCGTTCAACTTCGGAACTTTCGACAAGGGTGTTTCTCCTATTTTACTAATAAACTTCAGTCTTGCAAAATGTCGAGGAAAACAACTTTCCGGCGAGGCAATTTAGGAGCTCTCTCGACACAAAATGACAATCTGCCTTTCGGGAGTGACGTGTAAATAGTGCCCCAATGAATGGCCAGTCGGCGGAGGCAACGGGCATGATGGAGTGCCCGAAAGGTGTTGTCCGTTCTAACCGCACAGATAAAGGGCAAACGAGCCCTGAATTAAGCCTTTCATTTTAAATATGCAAATGTGGATTAAACGGTCCGAGTGCCTCGAATGAATAATGTCCTTTGGTTTTTCTGACTTTGAATGAATTTCAATAATTCTCCTCGTTGGATTCTAATTAAATGGTCGGGAGTTTTGTTCTGTTTGAATTACTTTACATATTACTTGAATCGAAAATTTAGTCTATGAATTTAATTCATGGGAAGTTCAAGTTTGTCTGTCAAGATTACTTTCGTTCATGTCATGATTTCCTTTCCTCCCTTCTGTTATACGAAATATAGAAAAAGAATATGTTGAATACAATTACTTTGTCCGAATCCACTCCCAGCTGCGGTTCCAATTTGGCAGGCCCCTCACACATTCCTTTCGTAGCTCATTTCACTGATTTTCTCGTCTAACCATGATATGTCAGTGATAGCTTTTTCGAATCAAATGTAGAAGTAGGTCCTTTTCTAGATTAAATACATGGTATATAAATTTACACATGTACACATAAATGAATAAATGCATTCTCCGAAATATAGAAAGAACAACCAAGAGTTAATTTAGTTCACGGCGTTCTGTTCTCTGGTCGTTGGTCTGATCCCTTTCTTCCTTTCTGTCAGTTCGTCTCCCGGTTTCCGTCTCTCGGAAAACATGCGATACCTCCCTTCTTGGTGATCCTGCAGCCTTGGCCATTGAGGGCAGATGAGAGGAACCTTACACATTGTAACCATCGGAGAATTTTACCTTAAGGTGTTGACAGCCGACAAATAACCATACAAAAACTTCAATCCTATAGCGAAAAAGATCTAAGAACTCTTTTAATGAATGCAGAGAAAATGAAACTGGGCCATTTTAAATTACGATACTTAAATACATATCTTCAATCCTTCTCTCTTTTGGTTGGTTGGTTGGTTTGGGATTTATTGGCGCAAGAGCTTCTCTCTTTTGGAAGAAGAGGACCGCGGTGAACTAGTAGTAAGGTTTGAACTAAGGCCGGATGGATCCCGGTTGGAAACCCGAATCCACTGAAAATCCGCAATGTATGTGGGTTTGGTGCACGTTAAATCATGCGAAGTGGATCAAACGCCCTCCTCAGATGTGATACGGAAGTTTGGAAAGGGTGGGCCAGGCCAGGTGTCATCCTCATCATCTGACCACTGTTCTAAACAACGAGTTTCTCAAATCTCAAAATAACTCTCCTATTGCTTCAAAATGGGAAGTTAATATAAACAAACTAAATCAAATCTACTTTCCTTCCAAGAAGAAAAAAGTCGCTCTTTATAGTCAACAACAAAAAATTCTCCTCTAGTCTACCATCTTCTTCTCGCCTCCCCGCCAGATAGAAAATAGAAGGGCTGCACTCCTCTAAATAAAAGCAGGAAATATGAAAAATAATAAAAAGCGAAAGCGACCCAGTCTACTGCTCCCCTCTGGTACATAAGGAAGGATAAAGGACAACTACGTGGACATCGGAGTGGGAGAATGGACAAGAAGAAAAAAGACATTTTATTTCTGTTATAAAATGACTGCCCTTTTTCATGCTAGTGCAGGTGGAGATATTTGAAAGCCCTTCTTTCTCGGACGATGACCTTCTTTTCCTTCTGGCCCGCTCGGAGATAGATCTGGAGATCTTTTGTGCCTCTCTCGCAGTGAGTTGTCGAAGACGAGAAAATGTCCGGCGATGGTCATTTGATCCCTCCTTTTAACTGCGTTCAGTAAAAGAAGAGAAGCATGGAATGCTGGAAGAAATGGAAATGTGTTCTGGAGCTCCGAGCTAAAATGAATCAATTTTCAGCCATATTCACACAGTTACAGCAGATATATTGTGAACCTTTCGAAATATTATTCCACGAGCGTGCACTCACAATGGATTGTGTGGTTTATGTAGTATTTTAAGCTTAATTTTATGAATTACAAAATCTGTGATTGCAGCAGGCTGCCGAATCTAGACCACCTGGACACTTTTCAATGTAGAGTGATAGAGAAGTAAACGAAGTTACTGAAAAAACAGTAGTAGAATTTTTTGGAGTATATTTATCTACAGAACAATGCAATTAACTCTTTATAGAATGCATCTTAAAGTAGTAAAAAATATCTTGAAAATTAAGTCACCTGTAAAATTAAAGAAACTAGTTTCCTAGGATGCACGACTATTTTCCCCAAATGAACAACCAATTTCTTTAAGCGCTATTGAAGTAAAAACATTTTTGGTGCACCAATTAACACCAACCCAGAATGCAGGAACACTAGCCTGGCATTTTCTGCTTTGTATCAGTTCTTTTTCTAACTTCGTTTCCAGACATATGATGCAAAACTAGGTAACCTTAGTTTTTGTTCTGCTTGAACAAACAGTTTGATGTCTTTAATGTATTTTTGTTAATAATTTTTAAATTGGATCTTACACTTCCAATTTATGAGGATTAATAGTGATTATAACGGCTTACTAAACTATTTCTCTAGTTTAAGGTAATAGACACATTCCTTTAAACACATTCCAATTTAAAGAAATGCTAGAGGTCAATCTATTCAAATTTTAAATAAGAAACAAAACATGAAACTCCCCTTCCTTTTCTTAAAATTATTTTATTAAAATTATTGTACTAAATTGTAGCCAAACTAATTTCTTATCTGGGTATATATATAAAAAAATTTGTCTACTTGCTCTAATACAGCATAAAGGCGTTTTTAGTTTTTATACCGGTACCCAAATATTTAATACAAGTGAAGTTATTATCTAGGTGCTACTGGTCAAAATTCTGGGACTCTTTCCTATATAATTACCTAAGAATAAAAACTCTGAAAAGGAAATAAACTTTGTCTCATTGCCAAACACATTTTCGCTTACTTTTCCATCCTATAACTTATCCCGACACATCTTCATAGCAGTTGATGTGGATTGACAATCTGATACAAAGCGCATCCTACTTGTAAGTTAAGCGAATTCACTGTTACCTGCTTGTCTGCTATAGTTTTTTATTGGCATATAATATAATCCGAAGCTTGAACTATAATTCGATTTATAACTTCTATTTCGATATTTCGACTGTATTATGAGTTGCGTATTTTATTTTCATATATGTGTTTCGAAATTTAATTAAGATATTTAGTATATTGGGCCCTTTCGACTCTAGAATACCTCAGGCTCGTCCTTGAAACGTTGAGAGTGATTTGACACGTTTTTCAAAAGTAGTTTGGTCAACATACTCTGTAGGAGGATTTCCATACTCTGTAGGAGGATTTCCATACTCTGTAGGAGGATTTCCATACTCTGTAGGAGGATTTCTTTTGTATAGAAGGACACACGGATATTAACACTATCAGATAAGTTGCCGATTCGTCGGAGTCTCGTGGAATTTTATAGGGCAACGCCTTACGATTTAATTTTTAAGGTTTCCTTCTGAACTTCCTTTTTTTTATTGCACATTACAGGTATAAATTATATCTGTTTTTCGTCCATTTTAAAATGTATAAAAAAGCATTATAGAAATTTCGATAATGTACTTTGTTCACTTTCTCACTTCAATAGCTCACTGATGAAGAGCAACACTAGCATCCGCAGATTAAATTTGAGCACAAGCATTTTCTAGAAAATAATTGCAAACAATCGGGATGTTTAAAATGATTTCTCTCGTTCCATGAAACTGTAATAAAGATCGGCGAGATAGAAATGGGAAAAATAAAGTAATAAACGAATCCCTTAAGGAAAGCGTCTCAAATTTCTCCTATCCCGTGTTAACACTGACCTAATTGTAAATGAGCTTCCTTACTTTCCATATAAATATCGTCATTAGACGGACACTTCGGGAGAGAAGAAGATTATTTCGAAATATTCAACGCCAAGGGCAATCTCTGATGGATTTCGGCGGGCTGGTGTTACAGCTCACGACAAACATGCCTGGAGGTTCTTCATCAGAATTAAATTATTTCGGATGACTTTTATGAGTAAGAATACTGGAATAAATTTCTGGGAATCATTTGAGAAGAAGTCAGTGCCATTTTTGGAGGCGATCACCTCCGGATTATTCATTAGACTCACTTGGAATGGAGGCATTAACTCCCGGACATTGAATGAATCTTTTCCCGCCTCTCTTTTCAACGCCCTGAAAGTGATCAATTAGCGACGGACAGGTGAGTTGGGGAACCTGGTTCTCCTCCATTCCCCTGGCCTTGCCAGGCAGTTCATCACAGGAGATCATTCGTGTCCATAATGACTCAATGAGTAGAGAGTTTGTAGCTTTAACGATGTGACAGAGGCTAGTTTAGCAACTCGTCAGGAACCATGTGGAACTCAATGAAATAAATCTTTGGATCCCATTTGCCTTTTTATTAGAGTGAAGAATATGGTTCATTTAAGGACAAGAGTCCGCGAACATTTCAGTGATTCAAGTATGATTTCTTTTTTGAACTTCGGGTAAGTAACGGTGAACTCGTAATAAAACATATTTCTATAACGTTATCTAAGATTTGAGATTATTTAAGACTTTTAAAATTGTAGCAAATGAGAAGATCTAGTTAAAACAATTATGTAGCTTTTATTTATTGTTTGTAATGTTGTACTGGAAATCTTGTTTCATTTTACTATTTGTTGAAATAATTATGTGCATTTCTGAGACACAACCATTTTGAATTTTTAGCTTTATTGACACAGATAAATGTGAAAATTAGAGACAAAATGGAGCAAAATAATAATCTTTAAAATTATTGTTTTAACAAAAGAACAAAGTGTTAAATTTCCCAGAATTCTAATCATCCTCTGAATACTGTGCTGAATAAAGTCAGCAAGTAAATTTTATTTAAAATTCCGTGCTAAAATATTAGCTAGATATTTTATCTGTTCAAGTGCTTCCTACAGAAGTTTTCAGAAATATAACTTAGTATCCGATTCTTAAAGTCTTCCAAAGTGTATTTTTTACGACGTGCTTAAGATTGTGTTGATGCCATCCTTGGAAAACGATTCAAAGGAATCATTCCAAAGATTGCAATTCTGGGAAAATTAGAAAGATACAGAATAAGTATTACGAAAAAAAATCATTTTTTTTCTGAAAAAAAAGTTTCGTCCATCAGGTGTCGAAATTACAGAAGTTGAATGTTAATATCATTCTTTGCACGAGAGATTACTTTATTTTATCAAAAGATTTTTATCGAAGAGAAACGCAGTGGCTTTGTCTCAGTACATCACTGCCTGCCTCATAATAATTCAATATAAACTTCCAAAAAAATACAGTGCACTCGATTCACTTCTTTGTATCGCAGAATACGATAATATTTCTTTCCTTCAAAGAAATATTTTTACTGTAAAATGTTGATTATCAGGTGAAATGGGAAAAATAACGAAAAAGAATTTCGCAATGCTTCTGTAGCAGACAGCAACACCCTCTCTCTCAGAGTTACGAGTGACAGGCGAGGCAGACAGTGTCTGCCGTTTCGGAATCGCCCTCCTTATCCCACATTTCCCGAGAGGGTCGCACTTATCGGAATGGAAAGACCCTCTCTGCAGCTGATGGGATGTCTGGACACCTCGTTCCCTGCCTTCCCCTCTCGGATGCGATGACCACTCGGGAAAATTGGTTATTTCTTTAAGAATACCGAAAACAAGTAGATGCAACAGGAACATCTGCTTGGAGAAAGGTGAAATATTCTTTTCTTTTCTCGCACGTTTTGTTTTCTACGGTTTGATAGGCTGGATTCCTTTCTTTCCCCTTAAAGGTTCAGAAAAGAAAGATCTCGAAGTTCATTCGACCAAGCGGACTCGAATGAACTTTCAATGAACTGAAACCCTAGGTGTTTCAATAGAATAAAAGTGAGGAAAAAAGATCCTCATCATATGCATGAGATGTAAATGAAATAAAGTCCTTTCTCTAAATAGCTGCATTCCTCTTATCTAATCAAAACCCACGTTCTCTACCTTAGGCTAAATATACAGGATTAACACGAATTCGGGAAACATAAAGGACTTGTTGTATTTCACATCTAGACGAACAATATTTGCCGAAGTTAGTAACACTGGAATCCACTCATACTTGCGGAAAAAAGAATCTATCCTGTACCAATTATCTCGTGTGCCTCCAGATGGCAAAATTCTGTGAATTTATGCCTGGCGATCGAAGAAGTCATATCTGTGTATTCGTGGTATGTGCATTTCTCTATTCTCTACGTCATTCTCGATGTTATCTCGGTAAAAGACCTTGAATGTCTCCGGTCACTTAGTATTACGTCTTTATGAGCACTGCAGTTCTTAGTTTCGTTCTAGAACAGTAATTGTTGATAGAATCTCGATAAAAGTTTTTGATTCTGTTTTGTTAATATCATGTCTGGAAGAGCACTGCAATAGTTAGTTTCCATTCAGAAGAGCAATTGTTAATGTCTTCTCAGTATTTGACCTCAATAAAAAATTAAACGTTTGCATAGAATAAGAATATTTTTATTAGTGCACCAAAATGTTTATTATTTTGTATTTTAGTTGCTTTTTACTTTGTATTCTTAATTTATGATTCCTAATTGAATATTTTTATATCAATTTTTTTTATATTCAAGAAAATTTGCTTCTTGTTTGTTTTCAGAATTTATTTCGTTAATATATTAACTGGACATTCAATTTTGAACTTGTGAAAATTATGCATATTTCATGGACAACACACAAGCGTACTAAATTTCAGAACTCTTTCACATCAGGAAGCGAATAGAAATTCGATTGCTAACACCCATTTGTAAAAGCATTCAACAAGTTAACTCTTTAATCCGAGGCGACTTTTTTCTTGTAATCCCTTTAAAACCTGGAGTTTTGGGGAGGAAGCGACATGAATTGAACTCTCCCAACCTGGGTGGTCATTTACCACTTCACCGCACCCCCTTCTATAACCTTCCCTGAAGGATCACGGAAATGGTCTGTGGTTGGCAAGGATAATTTGCCCCCCTACCGCTCTTATATTCTAAGCGATCGCAGAAGCTCTCACCTACTCAAAAGAAGCCAACCGCCTCAGACCGGCCTTCATCGCCTATGAGAGGAGATTCTTAGACCACCTGAAACTGCCTAGCGCGGTGTGAGAGGGTTAAATTTAACATAGATTGTTACAAAAATTAGGCGCATAAGTGGTGTAACTTTCCTGCTCTTAATTATTGTTTCGTGAAACCTTGAATCTATAATATGCACCCAGAAATTCTATGTAATCCTTTTAAGAAGATGCCTTTTAAACTCGCACTACAATCATATTTTTGGAACGATCTGCAGGAAGCATAGATTTTCAAACACAGTCAGTCTCTCACAAAGGAATGAAGTTCTAAGCATAAACGGTTATTATTTAAAAGTTTTACTAAGTATTTTTAATGAAGCTTTATCCATTTATGTGGTAAATTAGTCATCAAGTACTTTTACGGTTTTTCAAGGAGTTTTATGGAAAAGATTGAGTACAGCAAATAAATTTGGATCTCTCATTTACGCATAAATTATGTTAGTTCTAGGATCCAATAGCTCCATGTCATTGGTGTTTAAAAACAATTAAATAACAATTTATCAACTTTAGATATGAAACAAACACTAAATAGGGACAGAAAAATCATAAACACATAAATGCTTAAAAATATTTTGTGTCAATATTCTTCAAATACATCAAATTAATGATAAAATCTGCAGACAACAAGGTGCTCCGAGGCGTTTGGTTCGGCCAATGATATCTACCTTCCTTTTTAAAAAGACATCAGTCAAATTTATCTTTTCTGTCTCTTGGACTTCAAATAATATTCCAGAATGAAGGCCGAATTTATACTGGCCCATCTTTCCGACTGACGTAAATGGATGTGGAAGTTTCTTTCTCAAGATGACTGTTGGTTCCGTTTCTGGAAAAGAAGAGAATAAAGAAAAAAATATTATTTCGAAATACTCCCAAGTCTGGTTAAACAGAAGAAAGCGAAAACTGAGAAAAGCATTCGCAGTCCGAAAACGAATTCTTCTTCATCCCTGCGAATGACAGTCATATTTGTATCTGACCCCGCGCGTTTTTAATAAAAAAGGGAGGAATTGGGTGTTTTCAAAAGGAGTGAGATGTACGTTTCTCAGGGCCACTGACCCTGCCGCTGGAAGATTTATATATGCCACTTGATATTCTAAAAGAATGGGCACAGATTTGCATTTTTGTTTTTCTCGCTCCGTGACAGTTTACTCCGTTTTTATTTCTAGAATGTTTCGAATTTTCCTCTTCTTTTATTCACCTTTTTATTTACGGTTTTTTTATAATTTGTTTCGACTTGTTACATTTTTCCTCGCGGAATATTTGAAATTTTTTTATTACTTTCTTATTCTTCTGCCCTTTCTGGTGTATATTTTATCTCTGGAACTCGAAGGCGGCTTTAATCAAAGAATATTTAAGAAGTCCTTTCTCTTTTTTTGGTCTTTTATTTTTTATCTTTTTGCCTTTATATCAGAGTAGGAGATGTGTCATCGGAAGTTTTTATTTTGTATTAAGCCGTAAACGCTTCGGGCGTGTACGAGAGCGGTTATTTCATTGGAAACCAGTGAAGAATGTCAATTTCTGGGAATTTATTCAGGTATGTGTCGTAATGTAAAGTAAAATAAAATGGTGCGGGATATGAGCGCTCTTGCCGTTACTTAATTCTTGTCTCGTCTGTAAGATACGAACCTGATGTGCGTTTCGAAGAGTAACGCGAAGACGAGAAAGGGGGTGTTCGACACCCCAATTCGTTATTTCGCTATTAAATCAAAACTAACAGCATTTTTATGCTGTATCTGTTCCAAATGATTTACGAAAACAGTTTTTGTTATAGAAGAACTAATTTTTAGGCGAAACCTTTAGTAAATAATACATTATATTACTCAGCGTATTTCGAACATATTATAAAAGTATGTTTCTTACATACAAGTTTTCAACATTTTTTATAGTAAAGAATCATCAATATAATAATCATTATAAAATTTCTAATTTTCATAGGTAAACAAGAAACCATTTTTTTAGAAATAAAAACAATTCTGATGGACTTTATTTTTAGATCGAATAAATTTAGGGCGTAATATACATTTATTTTTCAGAATTATTTCTACAATTTTAAGTTTTTACTCCAATGGTTTTCGTGAAAGCGGATAAGCTGACTGCAGTTACTTTACGCTCAGACTAATACAACTTTTGCATCAATATCTTGACATTTTCACTTTTATTATTATTCAGTATAAAAATCTTGAGTCCAAAAAAATCTCCATTTTAGAAACATAGAATGTTCTTCAATTCACTTCTTTCCCCACTTTAACTTAAAAAGCGATACAGCATTATTTTCCTGTCCATAATACGATCATTCACTTAAACAAAGAAACCTGACGCGAGGACGCGCAAGAGGGTGATTCACATTTCTTTTGGTAAATTCTAATTAAAGAAAGAAAAGAATTTTTCTCGAAACACGTTCCGTCTGTTTAATGTGACCTTAAAGACAGATAGCATGGATTTGGCTCATTTCAATTAAAGGGAAGTCAGTATTTTTCACACTACGTGGGGTGTTGGACACCCCTTGCGCGTCCTCGTGGGTTACTATGACTGGTAAGAAATTTTTATACTTGGAAAAAATGGAAATTCTTTTATATGAAAATAAATTTATTCTTTCCCAACTGTCGTACAGATTCCTCGATGAATTCATTGGTTACACGATGATTGAACATATTAGATTGGCCCGATGTTCTCTATGTGAATACAAAATGTTTGAATAAATGGCTGCAAGCAATTTAATAAATAGTTATTTCATTTGGTAATGACTTGTTAATAGCGAAAATATAGCTAAACCTGAACTTCCATCATAATATACCCCTTGAAATGAAATCGGGGTATATTGTTATATTTAACCTTCCTTCCTTCCTTGAACCTATGTGATTTCCTCAAATTTCAAAAAAAAATTCAAATTTCAAAAAACTTCTAAGCTGTCGATAGCTCTAATCATCCAATGTGAATACCCCCTTCTCTACTTTCATGTATACTAGCACAAAACGACGATGGCAGTGCTGGCCTAGTGGTAAGGTGTCGGCTTCGAGGCCGTTAGATTCCAAGTTCTAAGCCGAATTTCACTGGAGATCCATCGTATATGTGGGCTTGTTGTACGTTAACTCTTTAATACCGAGGCAACTTTTTTCTTCTAGCTTCTGTAAAACCGGGAGATTTGGGGAGGAAGCGACATGAATTGGGCTCTCCCAACCTAGGTGGTCATTTACCCCACCTCCTGTTACAACCTTCCCTTAAGGTGCAGGGAAATGGCTGTGGTTGGCATGCATAATTGGACCCTCTACCTTGCTTATCTACCTAAGCGATCTCAGAACCTCACCTCCCCTCAAAAGAAACCAACCGCCTCAGACCTGTCTTCGTCGATGTTAAGGGTAAGTTATTAGATCTCCCGGGACCGCCTCTCTCGGTGTCAGAGGGTTAAATCATACGTAGGGGGGCAACACCCTACCTTTGGCGTCGACGGATGGATGGATGTTGGGGTTTAATGGCACAAGAGCCATACTTGGCTATGCTGCGCCAAACTTGGCGTCGACAGAAACACATCTGTGTGACTGATTATTTGTTTTCTCTTGATAGAAGGCTAGATTTCTTTTGAAGAAGATATTCATTTTTGAAGGAGTGTTGGTGATTGAAGTGGGTGAGGTGGGAAGTGTGTACGCGGAGCTCTGGTTATTTCTTTCGTCAGCAGAATGGTCACATCAACATTCACTTAACTTTCTGTTAGTAAAACTAGTAGTAAATGTCATATGCTGGTTATTTAATTTGTTTGAAAAGCAGGAAATTTCATATCTGGCTTTTGAATTATAAAATTTGGCCTAATGAAATATAAAGCAGCTTCTTAAAAATGTATTCTCTTGATAAATATTATTGTGCAGCCCTCCTCGTTTCTGAGCCCACGAGCCGCCACTGAGTATGAGCCATCTGTGGCGACCAGATGTTTTGCGCCGAAAATGGCGTATTAATTCATTTAGCTTGATGCATGATAAACTTTATCCATTGTTTGAAATAGTTAGGATTTTACTTTCGATTATTTTACTTTTAGTCATCCAACGAAATAATTTAAAATCGCAGAACTGAAAAAAGATTTTTAAAATGAAATTTATGAATCACGCATAATATTAACCATCCCTAATAACACAAGACGCTGTACAATATTGTTACGATATCTTCACGATATTGTACGGTATTCAGAATACCGGACAACGTCGTAGAGATAACGTGCAATATCTTGTGCTAATAAGGCATAGGAATCCCAAAAAAAATATTTGATAATATCATTTTATGTTAGGAAAAATTACATTTTCAACTTTAGAGATATGAGTTCAAACTTTGAAGATACATTATGTGTTTAGCACTATGTGGTTTCGATGGTTGTCAATAATTATTATTATAAATTGTAAGCAGTAATTGCTGATTGCT
Source organism: Araneus ventricosus (assembly GCA_013235015.1). NCBI lineage: Eukaryota > Metazoa > Arthropoda > Arachnida > Araneae > Araneidae > Araneus > Araneus ventricosus. Next base: position 63,727 of record BGPR01004523.1, on the reverse strand, counting down.
TAGTTAAATATTTAAATCATTAAATGGGTAATTGGCAACACCAGGATTTTCGGTGTACAGTCCTGCCACCACAATTGTAACTCTAAATCAAATAGGATAACAAAAGATACAAAATGTAAAATAATTCTTTTAATTTTCATATGGCTTCATACCTACTAAATTTCGCAAATTTTGGATTGTTTCAATAAACTCTTAATCCAGTTTGCACATGTACACAAAATACAGACATAAATCCAAAGATAATAAACATTTAAAAAAATCGACTTTAAGATGTCTCTGTAAAACGGCCGCTGGGATCGAGAGCGAACTTTGACTTTCTGTGACTAAAGTTGTTCTAGTTGACTAAAGTAGCTCTATGTGATTTTTACTTATGACCTATGCTCTATGACCTTTCTCTGTTAATAAAATTAAAACCAACTCAGCTCAATGAAATCGATGGAAAGGACAGCGAAATCAAAACATTTGTTAATAATAATTAATTAAGGACAGTTAATTAATCGATTACTCAACTTTGACTTTCTATGACTAAAGAAGCTCTATGTGACTTTGACCTATTACCAATGTTCTATAACCTTTCTCTGTTAAATGAATTAATTATTAATCTGTTAAAATCCAGTTAATATACCGCTCACAACCGATGCATGCCCGCGGATCGGTCGTTGTGACGTCAACAAAATTCTTCGTGATTTTCACCAACGTTGCAACTCGACTGTGACTAAACCATACTTACAAATTCTAAAATTATTTTTGAAATCTTCAAACTCTACCTTTCTCTGTTAAATGAAACTAAAAGAAACTCTCTATGTTATTTGGTTGCGGAGCTATAAGCGTTTAACTTTACTACAGTATTCGATGTAATTCAACAATTCTTGAGTAATATCTTGCGTGAACGTAAGATCGATGAATGAATTGCCAAATGTACTTGAATAGTCTGCGTGAGCGTGCCTCGTCGCTGTGACGTCATGAAAAGTTTTAGTGATTTTTACCAACTTTGCAGCTCGACTGTGACTAAACCGTAATACCAAATTCTAAAATTATTTTTGCAATCTTGAATGTATACCTGTCTCTGTTAAATGAAACTAAACCAACTCTCTATGTTATTTGGTTGCGGAGTTATAAGCGTTTAACTTTAGCGCGAAAAGCGTCATATTTTTTTTTTCCTTTCCCGACACACCATTAGACCACTTGGAGAGACATAAGTCTAAGTGAAAAAAACGCTTTCCTAAGATACGTTAAAGTTAGTATTCGTAATAATATAATATTTCAGATATATAGAATATTCTCAGATATTTAGAATACTCAGAATATTTCAATTTATTGATGATAAAAAATGACATTCTGTTACTACTTTTACTCTTTAGTTTTTGCTAATTATGCTCCCTAAGATTTCATCTTTAATAACCATCTGCCATAATGGCAATTTTGAATCTCAATCTGAATTCCAAATAATTTCTGTTATAAAGAGGGAAACATCCAGACATTCTTTGAGTAAATGCACTCGAAAGGAAGCGGGATCATTTTAAACTGCGGTACTAAAGTGTCTCTCTTCAAACCTACTTCCCTTAAGGAAAAGAAAATCCCTCTCTATTTCTAATACCGGAAAAAGAGTCCCGTAGTCTAGCATCTGCTTCATACCTTCGGGCGAGATTGAAAAAAATTTAAATAAAAGTATGAAAGAGAGAAAAAATAATAAAGAAAATAGCCCCTTTCTTCTTCTGTATGCAGAGAAGGATAAAGGACAACAACGTGGAACGCGGAGAAAGAGAGAGGACAAGAGGGAAAAGAAGGATACTCTCTCTCTCTACTGAAGAGTTTTTCGCCTGTTAGCTTTCGTTTCCGACGTGAAAAAGTTTTTCCGCTGGTTACAGTGATAGTCGGTCGAACTTTCTTGTGTGACAAAATGCCGTAGATTTGAATCGCTAATAACCACGAGACTAATAATGAGAAAAGAATGGTTGATCCCACAACGGATAGATCATGTCTGTAAAAGTTTGTCACATAGTATGTTTTGCCTGTGACGTCATCGTACCAGTGTAGGCGCATACGCGTGACTGCTATGAATTTGATTTACGTAACATGCGGAAAAAGTGACGTCTCCCAACCCAACCAGGGGTACCAGAATAGACCCGTAATACGCCATGGCTATTCAGAATTCCAATCTCCGCCCTTCTTTTGTAAACGAAGTTGTTAAAATCGTTGAAGATGAAACTATCGTTCGAAGCAACCTTAAAAGTGTTTTCAATGTGTATTCATGGATAGAAGAATATGGAAGAATCTTCGATCTTCTAGACCATCTGGAACAAGGCTTGTGTGCTGGTAAGAATCAATAATTATTTCAAATCATTATCTTTTAGATGATGTATGGTGTAATATGTAATCCTATACCAATCATTATTTCAATACTTATATTTATCATGGTTTAAGTTAACTATTAAAATATGAATTTTAATGTTTCAGATCTGCATGAAGCAAATCTAACGACATTAAATCAAGAAAGAAAGATTCCCCTTTTGAAAACAAATTCAGGCAATATCTTGGAGAAGAAATTAGTATTTAGAGTTTTAAGAACCATAAACAAGATACGCGTGTCTCACTGTTGATGACAATGTGCAGAAGAGTGACGTCAGATTCGCTTGTCCAATCAGAGCCCTCCAAAGTTACAATGGTGCTTTGCTCGAGTACAGAATGCCTATATGCGTCCGGGTTCACACCATCCCCAATTAATCACTTCCAGAGCGTCGAAAAGGACGCGATGAA
>BGPR01004523.1:0-32824 GCA_013235015.1 Araneus ventricosus | reverse complement strand
CATTGTAACTCAGTAAATATCTCAAAACAATCAGTAGCATCAAGAAAAAATTAGCAATCCAAATAAACTAGCGCTGAATTCTGCTTCTTGAAATAAAAGCCGATACTTTGAGACTACTCATCGATCCAATGAGTGAAAGTGAACCCTAATTCCGTGAGTAAAGGTCAGCATGGCTTCCTCGCACATCAGAGAAATTTCCCAGAAAATGCGTTCTTGACTTGACTGACCTTGCGCCATTTACCAGCGAAACCAGTCTGTCGACCTCATCTGCTTCCTAACATATGACATGTACTGCCATCTCATCTTACCCTGGAAAACATTGCCATGGTAAGTTATTTAAGGTATCTGCCTAGGTTCGGAGGCAAATTTTTGAAAAAGTTCTTTAATAGACAATTTTAGTTCATTTTCTGGTTCAATGTGATGCAAAACTATGAACAATACCAGTCAGGAAATTTTCTGTCACTTGCGATTCAGTAAAAGGGAATTATTTAGGTAAAACATGGAGGAAATTAGAGCAAAAAGCAAAACACTCTAGCATAAATTCTAATCCATTCCATATATTCAAATTCTTTCTTTACATATCACACTTGCAGCTATGCTGAAGGCGATGAACTAGGATCTAAGAAATATTTGCATTTAGAGTAAAGTAATGGCAAGTCAAATATTCTCTTATTCAAAATATCACAAAATGTATAGGTATAAACAAGTTTAAGCAGCTGTAAATCAAAAACTATTGACTTCAGAACTATATCTCTATTTCATTGTTTTTATAATACTTAAAAAGTAACATATGTTAAAAATTTCAAGGAAATATATTCATAATCTTCTGAGATATCATGTTCTGCGTAAGTAACTTTTGACAAAATATAAGTTTTTCAAAAAACGCATTTCAAGATTTAATTTGTTTTCCATTAGAAATAGATTTATTAAATTTCATTTATAATTCACCACATTTGTAGGATATACCTTCTTTATTCACAATCTTATCACTGTTTTTCATTTTGTCAGTCCGTAATTTTTAAAAAATATTTTTTGTCTCTGCCAAAAACTGTATCTTAGAAGTGACGATTCTCTGGGTATTGAAGTTAAGATATTGTTTGAATGTATATATTGACCAGAAACTATTCCAACTCACACTCCTATAAGACCATAAAATCTATCTTTAAACAATAATACAGCTATTTATGTCCCAAAACGTGAAGTTTGTAACTCGACAAATGTGCATTTTGGCAAAATTGTCCACAGAAGATTGTCAAAACTCAAAAGATTATTTAAACTGATGTGGCTAGAAGATAGAGTATATAACAAATTAAAATAAGTTAAAGTAAATTTATTTATTATTCAGAGTGCAGTGTATATGGCAAAACAACGGGAAAAGAGCTAATATCTGGTTTCGATTTTAGCCATCGTGTTTTATAAAAAATTCTATAACTCCGTTTTTATTTATAGTAAAAATAAAATTAACCCAAATTTAGAAAGCTAAAGAAATTGGCTTTAAAGTAAAACCATAAAACAATTGTGAATTTCGACCCCAAACCGTCTTTCGAACGTAGTCAGATACCTTAAACCCTTCAAGGGCCTTAATCGAAAAGATGAAGCTTCAATGAATGAAAAGAATCATGTCAATATACGTCATTCATTGACGTCAAAAGAATCACGTCAATACGTCTTAATCGAAAAGATGAAGATTCAATGAATTAAAAGAAACACGTCAAGGGAGTTAATCGAAAAGATGGGAGCGTGTCTTCCGACTGCTGATGAAACTTCCTTCTTTGATATCTAAAATCAAGTCAAGATATTCCTTCTTCTTTGATATCTGAAATCTTCACGTCAAGGGAAAAGCTTTTGCAGTGATATCTGATATCACGTCAAGGGACTTAATCGAAAAAATTAAGATTCAAAAAATGAAAAGAATCACGTCAAGGGAGTTAATAAAAAAGATGGGAGAGTGTCTTCCGACTGCTGATGAAACTTCCTTCTTTGATATCTGAAATCATGTCAAGATATTCCTTCTTCTTTTATATCTGAAATCTTCACGTCAAGGGAAAAGCCTTTTCAGTGATATCTGAAATCACGTCAAGGGACTTAATCGAAAAGATGAAGATTCAATAAATGAAAAGAATCACATCAAGGGAGTTAATCGAAAAGATGGGAGCGTGTCTTCCGACTGCTGATGAAACTTCCTTCTTTGATATCTGAAATCATGTCAAGATATTCCTTCTTCTTTGATATCTGAAATCTTCACGTCAAGGGAAAGGCTTTTGCAGTGATATCTGATATCACGTCAAGGGACTTAATCGAAAAAATTAAGATTCAAAAAATGAAAAGAATCACGTCAAGGGAGTTAATAAAAAAGATGGGAGAGTGTCTTCCGACTGCTGATGAAACTTCCTTCTTTGATATCTGAAATCATGTCAAGATATTCCTTCTTCTTTTATATCTGAAATCTTGACGTCAAGGGAAAAGCTTTTTCAGTGATATCTGAAATCACGTCGAGGGACTTAATCGAAAAGATGAAGATTCAATAAATCAAAAGAATCACACCAAGGGAGTTAATCGAAAAGATGGGAGCGTGTCTTCCGACTGCTGATGAAACTTCCTTCTTTGATATCTGAAATCATGTCAAAATATTCCTTCTTCTTTTTTCGTCAAGGGACTTATTCGAAAAGATGAAGGTTCAATGAATGAAAAGAATCACGTCAATATACGTCATTCATTGACGTCAAAAGAATCACGTGAATATGTCTTAATCGAAAACATGAAGATTCAAGGAATTAAAAGAATCACGTATTAAAGAATCACGACAATTTAACAACAAAAGAGTTATTTACAATAGATTTAGGGCACTAATTCCCAATCACACATTTAGCCCAAAAAATACATTTATGAAAGCTTTACCAAAACACGCATGATTTACGCCCACGAACTATGTACATATTTCTGCTAAATAAGGGTGCTTTGTCTCCAGTTTTTCAGTGAAATTGTGTAGGGCACATAATACCCTTGACTATCCAATTAAAACTAATATTGTTTTCGCCCACATTCACGTACACATCATATTTCCCCATTTCCTGAACTAAGAACATCATCTCTTTGAAACGCGGTCAGATGACTAGGTCGAAACCTTAGCTAGTATCCCCTCTCCAAAGTACCGCACCACACCTGAGGTAGGACGTTTAACCCCCTACATATGATTTAACGTACAACAAACCCACATACAAGCCGGATCTCCAGTGAAATTCGGCTTCGAACCTGGAATCTAACGGCAGCGAAGCCGAGAACTTATCACTAGGGCAGCACGGCCGTCGTCGTATTGTGATAGTATACAAGAAAGTAGAGAAGGAGATATTCACATTGGTTTTGATTAGAGCTGTCGACAATTTAGAAGTTACCTTGCGGGGTAAGATTTTATACTAGTCCAGTCATTAGGTGCTAAAAAGGAATGATTTAAAGCAAATTCTGGTGGAGTCGTAATTTTTTGCTCCTATATGTTTATTGGGGTGCTGATTACGAATCTGAGGTTTCCCACCAAAAATTTTTGTTGGAATTTTAGTTATAGCCAAAAAACATGAAAAAAATGGACTTTCCCCAGTTTTTTGCTTATAACTCAAAAACTATCAACTTTTTTATGGCATCATCGTATATCAAAATAATCAGCACAAAATTTTCTACAATTTATGTCTATACTATTTTTTCGTTACGCATACCGTTTAAGTACTATAACTGGTTGAAGTTTGGCGAATGTTTGACTTGCCTGCTACCTCGGCTTGAACAACAACGAACCATCCAATCTGTATGCGCGAAATTTTCTGTCTTACTTAATAAATTCCTACTTAATTAATATACTTTTTCTATCGTAAACCTCTTTGTGCAAATAAAGATTTTATCAGTTATATTATGAGTATACTTGCATAATCTGCACGAAATTCCTTCTAAATCTTTCTAACCCTGGTATTACCTGGCTTTCGCGGTTGTGAAGTAAACAACAGAGTAAATATCACGAATCTTTTAATAAGTTAGGAAGCTTAAACATAGCCCTGTTATTGTCCCCTACCTGCTCTTGGTATCGAAAGAATCGAAGGAAATAATTTTAATACTGTGAAATTCAAAAGAAATGACAGAGTGCAACCACTAGCTCTAGTAAGTGATGCCATCAAGGTACATGATGAAAGTGTATCTATCATCCCTACAACGCTTTTCCAGATAATTTATATTACAAAGCAATCGTATGAACTAGAGGACGTCTTAACATTTGAACTATGTCCCTTTCCATTACCTCTGTTTGATGCAGCTGTAATGCGAAAAGGCACGAAATCCTCTTTATACAAAGCTTTCAAGCCATGTACACGGTATTTTAATGCTGAAAGCGGTGTGTATATTATTGATGGAGGATACTTGCTGCACAGAGTCATCTGGAAAAGGGGTTCAACTTTTTCATAAATTTGTGATAATTATGTAACATATGTTTGTACAAAGTACATATCAACTGCTCTAGTCATTTTCGATGGGTATCCTGAAAATGAAACAGTAGAAGGCACTAAATGTGCATAAGGGGCCAGAAGAACACAGAAACAAATGTCAAGTGAAGTAATGTTTGATGAAACGATGATACGAACTGTTTCCTAAGAAAAATTCCTGGCCAATCCGAAGAACAAGGATAGACTCATTTCCATCCTGATGAACAAATTCTCCTCAGTAAACATGGCATACAAGAAAGCAGACGAAGATGCTGATTGTTTAATTGTGAAAGCTATAGCTTTGGCCCCAACACATCTGTGGTTGTCATAGGTGAAGATATCGAACTTTTTGTCATCTTAATTGGCATTTGTACCTTTGACAATGTATATTTCCTAAAACTAGGAAAAGGAAAATCGCTGAAAGATATTTTCTCCTCATACAGTTTTAGAAAAAACAATCGCCGACAATATTTTATTCATACATGCCATGAGCGGATGTGACACCACATCAATTCTTTTTAATTATGTTAAATTGAAGTTTGTGCGGACTTTGAAAAACAATAATGATATCCTCAAAGTAATTGAAATTTTTAAGAACCCGGATATGACCCCTGAAGCTGTTGTGAATGTAGGGAAATGCTTTCTTGTGGCATTGTATGGCCACCCAATAACTACCTCGGACACTCCATCCTTGAATAATCTTTGTTACAAATGTTACATGAAATCTTCATTTAACAAGAGTAGCAACATGGCTTCGCTTCGCAGCTGCCCACCAACATTCCCTAAAAGTTTACTATCAGATCCAGCACTGGCTTGACAATAAAAAGAGACCTGGAGACTGGTGTTGGGAAAGAATAAACAGTGAGCTCCAACCTGTCAAAACTCTGAACTCCCCCGCACCTGACTCTATCCTGTACGCAAGATATCCTGCAAGTGTAAGAAGAGGTGCACAGGAAATTGCAGCTGTAGGAAGGTCAGACTGTTTTGTTCAATGTTGTATCCTCATTGTTGGGGCAACTGCAATAACAGAGGGATTCAAGTAATTAATAGTGATGAGGATGATGATGGTGAACCAATACTGCCCGATGATTTAGTTGAGGCGTCTTTATCTTTGCATGTGGAGGAAGACACAGGTGATCTTTCAAAAAATATTGGACCATAAGCTTCAAAGCGACCAAGATAAAGTGAAGAGACTGTGTAACGTATGCAGATGCTAAAATCATATTTATGACTGTAGTTGTATTATTATTACGTTATTATGACTTTTAAAGTTTAGAATGCTACTTTTTTTCATGTCATTTTTTTTCTTGGTTACTATATACCAAGTAATTCAAATTAATTAATAGAAATTAATAAAGTTTAATTAAAAACCACACTAAGTACTTTTAGTTATTTGTAAAATAGCATTTATTGTGAAAGTGAATCTAAGTTTCCATCAACATCAGCCTTTTAGAGCTAATCAAGGAATTTTATTCATAACTAGCACCTATGTCCGGCGTTGCTCGGAACTAAATTGCCTTCATGTCTAATATAACAAATGAAAAATTTATTTGAAAAAGGAACATTATGGTAGAAAAAGTGTATTAAATAAGTAAAGTATATTAATAGTAAGATAGTAAATTTTAGTGCATACAGATAGGAAGATTTGTTATTTTTCAAGCCGTGCTAGCAGGTAAGTCAAACTTTAGCCACACTTCAACCAGTTATGGCGCCTAACCGGCACGCGTAACGAAAAAATAGTACAGACATAAATTGTAGGAAATTTTGTGCTGATTATTTTGATATATGATGATGCCATAAAAAATGATAGTTTTTGAGTTATAAGCAAAACACTGGAGGAAAGTCCATTTTTTTCATGTTTTTTGGCTATAATTAAAATTCCAACAAAAATTTTCGGTGGAAAACCACGGATTCGTAATCAGCACCCCAAAAAACATATAGGAGCAAAAAATTACGACTCCACCAGAATTTGTTTTTAAAAACTACCAAATGACTGGACTATACGCTCTCCTGCATATATTGAAATGTGAGGAAATCACATAGGTTCGAGGAAGAAATGTTAAATATCAGAATATACCCCGATTTCATTTCAAGGGGTATATTAAGATGGAAGTTGAGGATTAGCTATTAACAAGCCCTTGCCAAATGAAATATCTAATTATTAAATAGCTTGCAACCATTTATTCAAACATTTTGTATTCACATAAAGAACATCGGATCAATCTAGTAAGTTCAATCATCGTGTAACCAATGAATTCATCGAAGAATCTGTACGACAGTTGGGAAAGAATAAATTTATTTTCATATAAAAGAATTTCCATTTTTCCAAGTATATAAATTTCTTACCAGTCGTATTAACCCACGAGGACGCGAAGGGGTGTCCAACACCCCACGTAGTGTGAAAAATACTGACTTCCCTTTAATTGAAATGAGCCAAATCCATGCTATCTGTCTTTAAGGTCACATTAAACAGAAGGAACGTGTTTCAAAAAAATTCTTTTCTTTCTTTAATTGGAATTCACCATAAGAAATGTGAAACACCCTCTTGCGCGTCCTCGCGTCAGGTTTCTTTGTTCAAGTGAATGATAGTATTATGGACAGGAAAATAATGTTGTATCGCTTTTTAAGTTTTAGTGAGGAAACAAGTGGATTGAAGAACATTCTATGTTTCTAAAGTGGAGATTTTTGAGGGCACGAGATTTTTAAACTGGATAATAGTGAAAGTGAAAATGTGAAGACATTGATGCAAAAGTTATATTAGTCAGAGGGTAAAGTAACTGTAGTCAGCTGGTACATGTCTTATCCGCTTTTTCGAAAACCATTGAAGGAAAAGCTTAAAATTTTAGAAATTATTCTGAAAAATAATAGTATATTACGCCCTAAATTTATTACATCTACAAATGAAGTCCATCAGAATTCTTATTTTGATTTCTAAAAGAAAAATGGTTTCCTGTGTACCTAAGAAAATTAGAAGCAGTATTTTCCTTTTCAAATTTTATAAATATTATTATATTGATGATCTTTTACTATAAGAATGGTGAAAACATGTATGTACGAAATATATTTTATTATATGCTTTCACTGCGCTGAGTAATATGTATTATTTACTAAATTTTTCGTCTAAAAATTAGTTCCTGTATAACAAAAACTGTTTCCGTAAATCATTTGGAACAGATACAGCATAAAAATGTTGTTATATTTATTTTAATAGCGATATAACGGATTGGGATGTCGAACACCCCCTTTCTCGTCTTCGCGTTACTCTTCGAAACGCACATCAGGTTCGTTTCTTACAGACGAGACAGGAATTAAGTAACGGCAAGAGCGCTCATATCCCGAACCATTTTACTTTACTTTACTTTACACTACCACACATTCCTGAATATATTCCCAGCCATTGCATTCTTCAATGGTTTTCTATGAAATAGCTGCTCCCGTACACGCCGGAAGCGTTTACGGCTTAATACAAAATAAAAATTTCCGATGACACATCTCCTACTCTGATATGGAGGGAAAAAGATAAAAACAATAAAAGAGCAAAAAAAAGAAGAAAGAACTTCTTAAATATTCTTTGATTAAAGCCGCTCTTGAGTTCCAAAGATAAAATAAACAGCAGAAAGGGCAGACGAATAAGAAAGTAATAAAAAAACTCAAAGGTTCCGCGAGGAAAAGTGTAACAAGCCGAAACAAATTTTTAAAAAATCCGAAATAAAATGGTGAATAAAAGAAGAGGAAAATTCCAAACATTCTAGAAGTGAAAAAAAAAGGAATAAACTGTCACGGAGCGAGAAAAACAAAAATGCAAATCTGTGTCCATTCTTTTGGAATATCAAGCGGCATATATAAATCTCCCAGCGGCAGGGGCAGTGGCGACAGGCCAAGAGAAACGTACATCTCACTCCCTTTTGAAAATTTCCTCCTTTTTTAAAACCAGGCGCAGGGTCAGATACATATATGACTGTCATTCGCAGGGATGAAGAAGAATTCGTTTTCGGACTGCGAATGCTTTTCTCAATTCGCGCTTTCTTCTTTTTTACCTATTTGGGAGTATTTCGAAATCATTTTTTTTATTCCCTTCTTTTCCAAAAGCGAAATCAACAGTCATCTTGAGAAAGAAACTTTCACATCCATTTACGTCCGTCGGAAAGATGGGCCCAGTATAAATTCGGCCTTCTTCCTGGAATATTTTCTGAAGTCTTAAAGGTAGAAAAGGGAAATTTGACTGACGTCTTTTTAAAAAGGATGGTTGATATCATTGCCCGATCCAGACGTCTCGGAGCACCTTCTTGTCTGCAGATTTTATCTTTCGTTTCGTGTATTTGAAGACTGTTGACACAAAATATGCAAAATATCCTGTCTCTAAAATGGAAGGAAAAGGAATCAAAACATTAGTAGCGGAAAAAGAAGAACGAAATACTTCAACATATTTTTATGAAAGCTGACTTCGAGTTTTAAAGATAAAATAACCAGAAAAATTGGCAGAGATTAAAAAGTAACAAAGGGAAAAAGACGCTAGAAGATTCCGTGAGGAAGAAAAGTAACAAACAGAAACAAATTTTTAAAAAATGCATTCCAAAAAATACAAAAATGAATAAAAAGAAGAAGAAAAAGTCCACACATACAGTGAAAAGAAAAAAAAGTGCAAACCAGCACCCAACGTGAAAATGAAAAATTCAAATCTTTGTACATTTTTTTAGAATATCAAGTGGCGTTCATAAATCTTCCAGTGGCGACAAGGACTGAGAAACGTACATCTCTCACCGTTTTGAAAACATGCATTTCATCCTTTTTAATACGAGGCGCGGGGTCAGATACAAATATGACTGTCACTGGCAGCGATGAAGAGGAATTCGTTTTCGAACTGCGAATGCTTTTCTCAATTCGCGCTTTCTTCTTTTTAACCAGATTTGGTAGTATTTCGAAATAATTTTTTTGCTTATTTCTTTTTTTCCCAAAAGCGAAACCAACAGTCATCTTGAGAAAGAAACTTTCACATCCATTTACGTCAGTCAGAAAGATGGGCCCAGTATAAATTCGGCTTTCTTCCTGGAATATTTTCTGAAGTCCAAAAGGCAGAAAAGAGAAATTTGACTGATGTCTTTTTAAAAAGGAAAGTAGATATCATTGCCCGATCCAGACGTCTCGGAGAACTTTCTTGTCTGCAGATTTTATCTTTCGTTTGGTGTATTCGAAGACTATTGATACAAAATATTTTTAAACTTTTCTGTGTTTATGATTTTTCTGTCCCTATTTAGTGTTTGTTTTATGTCTAATGTTGATAAATTGTTAATTAATTGTTTTTAAAACACCGGTGACAGGGGGCTATTTTGTCCTAGCACTAACCTAATTTATTGGGAGATGAGAGAATGGGTAAATGGGAGATCCAAGTATTCAACCCTGTATTCTTGTATATTTCCTGCATTCAACCTTCTCCATAAAACTCCTTGAGAAAACGTGGAAAGTACTTGATGACTAATTTTCCACAGAAATGGATAAAGCTTCTTTAAAAATACTTAATAAAACTTTTAAATAATAACCGTTTATGCTTATAATTTCATTCCTATATGAAAGACTGACTGCGTTTGAAAATCTTTGCTTCCTGCAGATCGTTCCAAAAATATGATTGTAATGCGAATTTAAAAGACATCTTCTTAAAAGGATTACATAGAATTTCTGGGTGCAGTGCATATTATAGATTCAATTTTTCAGGAAACAATAATTATGAGCAGAAATGTTACACCACTTATACGCCTAATTTTTGTAACAATCAATGATAAATTTAACCCTCTCACACCGAGCTGCCGGTTTCGGGCGGTCTAAGAATCTCCCCTTATAGGCGACGAAGGCCGGTCTGAGGCGGTTGGCTTCTTCTGAGGGGAGGTGCTGAGATCCCTTAGGAGATGATCGCGGTAGGGGTCCAATTATCCTCGCGAACCACAGCCCATTTCCGTGAGCCTTCAGGGAAGGTTATATAAGGGGTGGGGCGGAGGGGTAAATGACCACTCAGGTTCGGATAGTCCAATTCGTGTCGCTTCCTTTCAAAAACTCCTGGTTTTAAATGGGCTAGAAGAAAAAAGTCGCCTTGGATTAAAGAGTCAACTTTTTGCATGCTTGTAAGAATGGGTATTAGCAATCGAATTCGTATTCGCTTCCTGATGTGAAAGAGTTTGAAATTTTATACGCTTGTGTATTGTGCATGAAATATCCATAATTTTCCCAGTTTCAAAATTCAATAACCAGCTAATAGATTAACGAATTAAATTCTGATAGCAAACGAGAAGCACAAACTCTTTGAATTTCACAGAAATTTGATTAAAAAATATTTAATAAGGAATTATGAATTAAGAATAAAAAGCAAATAATATATAAAATAACTAACCTTTTAGTGCACTAATAAAAAAATGTTCTTATTATATGCAAACGTTTAATTTTTTATGCAGGTCAAATGCTGATAAGACATCAACAATTGCTTTGCTGAATGGAAACTAACTATTGCGATGCTCTTATAGACATAATATTAATAGAACAGAATCCTTCGAGGACTTCTATCGAAAATTCCCTCAACAATTACTGTTCTAAAACGAAACTAAGAACTACAGTGCTCATAAAGACATAATACTAAGTGACCACAGACCTTCAAGATCTTTTACCGAGATAAAAACGAGAATGAAATGATGAAATTGCGTAGAGAATAGAGCAATCAATGAACATACCACGAATACACAAATATGACTTCCTCAATCGCCAGGCCTGAACTCACAGAATTTTGCCTTCTGGGGACACACGAGATAATTGGAACAGGATAGATTCATTTTTCCGCAAGTATGACTAGATCTAGATTCCAGCGTTAGTATCTTTGGCAAATGTTGTTCATCTAGATGTGAAATACAACAAGTCATTTATGTTTCAGGAATTCGTGTTAATCCTATATATTTGACCTAAGGTAGAGAACATGGGTTGCGATTAGATAAGAGGAGTGCAGCCATTTAGAGAAAGGACTTTATTTCATTTACATCTCATGCATATGATGAGGCTCTTTTTCCTCACTTTTATTCTATAGAAACACCTAGGGTTTCAGTTCATTGAAAGTCCATTCGAGTCCACGTGTTCGAATAAACTTCGAGATCTTTCTTTTCTGAACCTTTAAGGGAAAAGAAAGGAATCCAACCTATCACACCATAGAAAACAAAAAGTGCGAGAAAAGAAAAGTGTATTTCACCTTTCTCCAAGCAGATGTTCCTGTTGCATCTACTTGTTTTCGGTATTCGTAAAGAAATAACCAATTTTTCCGAGTGGTCATCGCATCCGAGAGGGGAAGGTAGGGAAGGAGGTGTCCAGACATCCCATCAGCTTCAGAGATGGTCTTTCCATTCCGATAAGTGCGACCCTCTCGGGAAATGTGGGATAAGGAGGGCGATTCCGAAACGGCAGACATTGTCTGCCTCGCCTGTCACTCGTAACTCGGAGAGAGAGGGATTTGCTTTCTGCTACAGAAGTATTCCGAAATCCCATTTCGTTATTTTTCGCATTGCACTCCGTTTCTATTTGATAAAAAATCGTTTTATAAAATAAAGTAATCTTTCGTGCAAAGAATGGGATTAACATTCAATTACTGTAATTTCGACACCTGGTGGACGAAAAGTGTTTCAGGAAAAAAACGATTTTATTTCGTAATACTGATTCTGTATATTTCTAATTTTCCCAGGGTTACCTATGTTTGGAGTGATTCCTTTAAATGGTTGTCCAAGGATGAAATTAATACAATAATACGCACGTCGTACAAAAACACACTTTGGAAGACTTCAAGAGTCGGATACTAAGTTATATTTCTGAAGACTGTTGTAGGAATCAGTTGAACAGATAAAATATCTAGCTAATATTTTAGCACGGAATTTTAAATAAAATTTACTTGCTTACTTTATTCTGCACAGTATTCCGAGAACCAATAGAATTCTGAAAAATTTAACACTCCGTTCTTTTGTTCAAACAATTATTTTAAAGCGTATTCTTTTGTTCTTTTTTGTCTCTACCTTTCTTATTCATCTGTATCATTAAGGTTAAAAATTCAAAATTGTTGTGGCTCAAAAACGAACAGAATTATTGCAACAAATAGTAAAATGAAACAGAAGAAGGTTCCCAGCACAAAATTAGAAAAAATAAATAAAATCTATATAATTGTTTAAACTAGATCTTCTCATTTGCTGCAATTTTAGAAGCCTTCAATAATCTCAAATCCTAGAGAACGTTATAAAAATATGTTTTGTTTCGAGTTCACCGTTACTTACCCGAACCTCAAAAATGAAATGTTACTTGAATCATTGAAATGTTCGCGGACTCTTGTCCTTCACTGAACCGTATTCTTCCCTTTAATAAGAAGGCAAATGGGTGCGAAAGATTTATTCCATTGAGTTCCACATGGTTCCTGATGAGTTGCGTAACTAGCCTCTGTCATATCGTTAGGGCTACAAACTCTCTACTCTTCGAATCATTATGGGACACGAATGATCTCCTGCGATGAACTGTCAGGCAAGATCCGTGATAGTGGAGGAAATCCAGGTTCCCCACATCACCTGCCCGTCGCTAATTGATCACTTCCATGGTATGGAGGAGAGCGCGGAAAAAGTTAAATGCCCAGGAGTTAATACCTCCATTAGTTGTTCGCCTCCATTCCAAATGAGTCTAATGAATAATCCGGAGGTGATCGCCTCCAAAAATGGCACTGCCTTCTTCTCGAATGATTCCCAGAAATATATTCCCGTTTTCTTACTCAAAAAAGTCATCCGGAATAATTTAAAGTATCCGAACACGTTAGGAGCACTTCTTTCTTAAATTGTGAAATAGAAACACCAAAATATGTTTTTTAGATTTGAATTTAATAAAGATTAATATTAGCGTATGATTTTTGAGAATAAATTATTATAAATTTACAAAATTCTTGAATTTCTGCTGCTTTTTAGAGGAAATTTCCCAAAACTTCAAACATGCTACAAGTCAAACTTTTGTAATAATTCAAATAAAACTAATACTAAAATAAACTACATACTATGGACTAGCGCCTGTACTAGAATCTTAACATTCTTTGGATAAATAAAAATTTTAGAGCTAATCGAACAATCATTATAAGATTTTCAGCAAATTTTCTATGTCATTTTTCAAATAAAAGACCATAATTTAAAAAATATTGTTACAATATACATTATTCTAGTACATTCACTAGAGAAACATTTGAAGAAAGTGTTCACAAAATTTCAGAACAATCGAATGATAATATCTTGAGTTATCATGTTTAAAGTTTGAAAAATATGCATAAAATCTAATTTTGAGAAAAATCAAATTTTATTTTTTCCACGCGCTCAAATTATGTATCTAAACTTTGAAAAAAATTCCTAAAAATATACTGACATCATATTAGCTGCAAAAAAAGGATTTTAAAAGAATTTTTGACAGGTTTCTGTCCCTTTAAATCACAACTTTCGGCTAATTAAACGCCCACTTCCGGTTTTCGGTTTGTTATAAAACAATTAATATCTCATCTTCTAATTAACGTACCGACAAAAGTAAATATGTTTTTGAAAGGTAAATGAATGAACTATCGAAAACATCAAAAATTTAAAAAATTGAATTTTGGTCGAAAATCGACTTTCGAACGTGTTCGGATACCTTAACTCTGATGGAAAACCTCGAAGCATGTTTGTTATGAGCTGTAACACCAGCCCGGCGAAGTACATCAGAGATTGCCCTTGTCGTTGGATATTTTGAAATAATCTTCTCCTCTCCCGAAGTGGCCATCTAATGACGATATTTATATGCAAAGAAAAGACACTCATTCACAATTAAGTCAGTGTTGACACGGGATAGGAGAAATTTGAGACGCTTTCATTAAGGAATTCGTTTATTACTTTATTTTTCCCACTCCTATCTCGTCGATCTTCATTATACTTACATTAGAAGAGAGAAATCATTTTCAACCTTTCGATTGTTTGCAATTATATTCTAGAAAATGCTTGTGCTGAAATTTAAGCTTTTGATGCTCTTTATCAGTGAGCTATTGAAGTGAAAAGGTGAACAAATTACACAATTGAAATTTTTATAAATTGCCTTTTAAAACATTTTAAATTGGACTGAAAACATATTTAACTTATATCTGTAATATTCAATGACAAAAGGAAGAAAGTTCAAAAGGAAACCTTAAAAGTTAAATCGTAAGGCACTGCCCTATAAAATTCCACGAGACTCTGACGAATAGGCAACTTATCTGACAAGGTAAATATCCGTGTGTCTTTCTATTCAAATGAAGTCGTTCTACATAGTACGTTGACCAAATTACTTTTGAAAAACGTGTCAAATCACTCTCAAAGTTTCAAGGACGACTCTGCGGAATTCCTGAGTTGAAAGGGCCCAATATACTAAATAGCTTAATTAGATTAGAACACACATATATGAAAATAAAACACACAACTCATAATACAGTCTCAATATCGAAACGAAGTTATAAATCGAATCATAGTTCGAGCTTCGTTTTACATTATATGACGATAAAAATAAAATTATAGCTGACAAGCGGGTAGCATTGACTTCGATTCACTTACATGTAGGATGCGCTTTGTATCATATTGTCAATCCTTAACAACTGTAATGAAGATTTATCTTGATAAGTTATCAGCTGGAAAAGTAAGAGAAAATGTGTTTGGCAAAGAGACAAAGTTTATTTCCCTTTTAGAGTTTTTATTCTTAGGTAATCATATAGGGGAGAGTCGGAAAATTTTGACCGGCAGCACCTAGATAATAACTTCACTTCTATTAAATATTTGGGTATCGGTATAAAAAGTAACAACCCCTTATGCTGTTTTAGTGCAAGTAAACAATTTTTTTAATATCTCCTCAGATAAGAAATCAGTTTGGCTACAATTTACTACAATAATTTTGTTAAAATAATTTTAAGAAAATAGAGGAAAATTTCATGTTTTGTTTCTTATTTAAAAGTTGAATAGATTGACCTCTAGCAGTTCTTTAAATTGGACTGTTTAAAGGAATGAGTCCATTAACTTGAACTACAGAAATAGTTTAATAAGCCGTTATAATCACTATTAGTCCTCATAAATTGGAAGAGTAAAATCCAATTTAAAAAGTATTAACAAAAAGACATTAAAGACATCAAATTGTTTGTTCAAACAGAATTAAAACTAAGGTTACCAAGTTTTGTATCATATGTGAGGAAACGAAGTTAGAAAAAGAACTGACACAAAGTATAAAATGCCAGGCTAGTGTCCTGCATTCTGGGTTGGTGTTAATTGGTGCACCAAAAACATTATTACTTTAATAGTGCTTAAAGAAATTAGTTCTTCATTTGGGAAAAATAGTCGTGCATCCTAGGAAACAAGTTTCCTTAATTTGACCGATGCCATAATTTTAAGCCATTTTTTTCCTACTTTAAGATATATTCGACAAAAAGTTAATTGCATTGCTCTGAAGATAAATATACTTCAAAAAATTCTACTGCTGGTTTTTCATTAACTTCGTTTACTTCTCTATCACTCTACATTAAAGAGTTTCCAAGTGGTCTAGATTCAGCAGCCTGCTACAGTCATGGATTTCGGAATTCATCAAATTACGTTTAAAATTCTACATAAACCACACAATCCGCTGCGAGAGCATGCTCCTGGAATAATATTTCGGTAAGTTCACAAAATATCTGCCGTAACTGTGGGACTATGGCGGAAAAGGGATTCCTTTTAGCCAGGAGCTCCATAGACATTTCCCTTTTGGGCAGCCATTTCTCCCAGCATTCCGTACTTCTCTTCTTTAACTGAACGAAGTTAAAAGGAGGGATCAAATGACCATCACAGGACATTTTCTCGTCTTCGACAACTCACTGCGAGAGAGGCACAAAAGATCTCCAGATCTATCTCCGAGCGGGTTAGAGGGAAAAGAAGGCCATCGTCCGAGAAAGAAGGGCTTTCAAATATCCCCACGTGCACTAGCATAAAAAAGGGGAGCCATTTTATAACAGAAATAAAATGTATTTTTTCTTCTTCTTGTCCCCTCTCCCACTGCAATGCCCACGCAGTTGTCCTTTATCCTTCCTTATATACCATACGGGAGCAGGAGACTGGGTCGCTTTCTATGATTTTTATTATTTTTCACACTTCCTGCTTTTATTTTGAGGAGTGTAGCCCTTCTATTTTCTATTTGGCGCGGAGGCCAGAAGAAGATGCTAGACTACAGTCGTATTTTTTGTTGAATATAAAGAGCGATTCTTTTCTTCTTTGAGGGAAAGTAGATTTGATTTAGTTTATTTATACTGACGTCCCATTTTGAAGTAATTCCACGGCTATTTTGAGATTTGAGAACATCAATGTTACTCCTGAACTGGCACACCCCTTTCGAAACTTCTGAATCACTCCTTCGGGACGTCTTTCGATCCACTACGTATGATTTAACGTGCACCAGACGCCCATACATAGCGGAATTTCAGTGGATCCGGGCTTCTAATCTGGAACCATCCGGCCTAATTCGAAACCTTACCACTGGACCACTGCGATCCCTCTTTTCCAAAAGAGAGAAGGATAGAAGAGATACATTTGAGTATCATAGTTTAAAATGACCCAGTATCATTTCCTCTGCATTCATTAAAATTGTTCCTGGATCTTTTTCGCTATAGGATTGAAATTTTTAGTAATTCAGTTTGAGATTATAAAATACGATTATGAGAGTTTTTGAATAAGTTATGATTTCACAAAGCAGGTAAATAAAAATTGCTGGCAATATTCAATATCGTTCAGCAAGAAATAATATAATTTGTTTTATTCTATTCACTAGGACTCGGATTTGTGGTATATCGAGAGGAAAATATATCCATTTGTTGGATGAAAGTTGGATATTTTACCTACTGCTGCCATTATTGAAGAAAGATCTTGGAACTTACCAAGATTTTTGTGAATCGATCGATTAGATGACACACTAGAGTTTATTTTATAACTTTAATTCAAGAGAAACATAGACAAAGCTTGTAATATTGCGAATATTTTCCATGAGATGGTTGCTCAGACCAAGGACTAGACTGTAACAAAACTGCGCAGAACATGTGAATTTCCAGCGGAAACTTCGTTACGTATAGCAACCATATGTAACAGCAAAGATATAGGATGGATAGGCTCTAGAAAGTTCAGTGTGGCGTTATTAGTTTTTGTGCAAAGAAAGTGTGACAGGAAGTGCAATTTGTCATCGAATGCATGTCCTGTCAAACAAGACACTAGGTTCAACGCTATTGCGAAGCGTCGCAAAAAAATCTTAGGGCCATTAAAATCAATTTCCTAGACAAATTGCCAAAAAAGTGATTTACCTTCAGGATAACTCAAGGCCGCACACTTCCAAAGCAGCAAAAGACGCTCTGCGCAATCTCCTATCTGAAGTTTTGGATCAGCGCATTAAAGTCAAGATCTGTCGCCTTCCGATTACCATATGTTTGTTCCGTTAGAGAAAGCCTTGAAACGCCCGCGTTTCACTTGAAAAAAAGCGATGCGTGATACTCAGTAAAAGTGGTTTTATTATCAACCTTCTTCCCGGAAGTTATAAAAAAAGCTTTACCATATTATGAGATTTGTCTGAAAAATGGGGATGGTTATTTGGAGGCTGTCAATATCTAGATGTAAAATTCATCAATGGTGTCAAGTTCCTCTCTTCTTCCCTCAACGGCCAAGGCTGTAGGATCACCAAAAAGGGAGAGATCACGTGTCATTTTAGAGGTGGTAATCGGTAGAGGGATGGACAGAAAGGAGAAGAAGGATCAACCAACAACCAGAGAACAGTGGTTGCTTTGCACACTCTGAAGTAAATGAAGAATTTAGGGCATTGCATTCATTCATCTATGTGTGCATGCCTAAATTTACTTAGAATATATTTCATCTACAAAAGGACCCGCTTCTCTACTTGATTCTAAAAAGCTATCATAGACACATCAAGGTTAGACGAGAAAATCAGTGAAATAAGCTACGAAAGGAATGTGTGAGATGCCAGTCAAAGTGGAACCGCGGCTGGGAGTGGATTCAGCCAAAGGAATTGTAGTCAACATATTCTTTTTCTATACTTCGTATAGCAGAAAGGGGAAAAGGAAATCATGACATGAACGAAAGCACCCTTGACAGACAAACCTCAACCTCACACGAATAAAATTCATCGAATAAATTTCCTATTCATGTAATATGCAAAGCAATTCAAACAGAACTCCCGACCAATTAATTAGAATCCAAGGAGGAGAATTATTGAAATTCATTCAAAGTCAGAAAACCCAAAGGACATGATGTATTCGAGGCACTCACACCGTTTCATCCACATTTACCTTTTTGAAATGAAAGTGTTAATTCAGAGCTTGTTTACCCATTATATGTGAGGTGAGAACAGACAACACCTTTCGGGCTCTCCATCATGCCTGGTGCCTCCGCCGACGGGTCATTCATTAGGGCACTAATTACACGTCATGCCCGAAAGGCAGATTGTCATTTTGTGTCGAGAGAGCTCATAATTTGCCCCTCCGGAAAGTTGTTTTCCTCGACATTTTGCAAGTCTGAAGTCTATTAGTGAAATAGAGGATACACCCTTGCAAAAGTTCCGGAAGTTGAAAGAATGTGTCTTCTGGTAAATTGCAGTCAGAGATGCTTCCTTGGGTTTTTGAAATGGTCGAGTAAGACTTTAGGCAAATTCTTACAATAGTGCAGATTTGTATAGGTAACGGCTCCATATTTAAAACGCCTTAAGTTACCGAATATTAGGTGTAAAGAAAAGATTAACAAGATCAAAAAGTTATACAATGATTGTTACTGAGTTGTTTCAGTTGAAGAAATCATATGAAGTTTCAATATAATGCAAGGATAAGTGACATCGAAGAAAGACATTTTACTTTGAGACAAAATTTTCGGAAACTTTTCTGGAACAGAAAAGAGAGTGCCCCTTGACGAATGACCGTAAATTCGAGGTTTTGGGGAGAGAGCGAACTTTGACAGGAGACGCTCAATGAGTTATAGATGATTCCCAAACATCTCCTTTTCGAACAATTGGATGCATCACCCCGATATATACTTTAAAGTGGACCCTTTTATATCCCTAGTCTACCTTTTATGCCCACACTTCTTGAGTTTTATTGCAGTCGCGGTCATCCCATCCCCAACAAGAGAACACTTCTTATGTCTCTCTCTGTCACACGTACCATCTCGAGATTTAGAGACATTTTCCTTCTACTCCAGGCTGGATAAATTCCCGGACATACTCTAATTTGGGATCTCTAGCCGCCAACTTCCGGACTAATGGATTAAATGTATCCGGAGAACAAGAAATCTCGGGTGATTCGATGGTCGGATGAAGGAATTTCTTGTAACTTATTCACCGGCGGAAAGACCACTTTGAGTTTTACAGTGAGTGTCAACGCTTCAGTTTCGATTTCTCTCAGTTTGGGGCGGGGAGTAAGCGTGTCACTCAGTGGAAACTGCTAATGGAAGTTTCGTTGATCACCGATTCGTTTGGGTGACACTTTTCGTTCTCAATTTCTTCTTTTCACAAGAAAGCGATCAACGTCAGAAGAAAGCGCAGATTTATTCCTTACGCTCACATAGATTTGTATCTGAAATTAAGAAATCATCTTCGCCGATTTCGGAAATCATGCAATCATGTCAGTAAACGAAAATGTGCTCTATTCAATTTGGTCGCTCAGTATGTGTTATTCCACCATTGGAGAAAATCGGAGCAGCTCGAAGAAGTAGGGCGGGAGTTCATGCGTTACTTTTATGAATAAGAATTTTTGAAGTTTACTATAGTTTAGTTTAGTTATATTAACGTCCCGTTTCTGAAGTAACACGAAGTCTAATTTGTGAAGGACCTAGTAATTTTGAACTGTGGTCAGATGACGAGGACGACGCCTGACCAGGCATTCCCCTCTGAAAATATCTGCACCACACGAGTCGGAGAACAGTTGACCCCCATTCGTGATTTAAGGTGCAACAGACCCAATATAAGATGGATATTCAATTTAATAGGTTTTCGAACCGGGAACCATCCGGCCCTAACGTGGAAATCTTACAACTAGGCCACGGCTTCCCCTACGAATTTTGGGAAGAGAAGCTACTGTAGCCTTTTTAAATCGACCTCGTATTTAATGAATCTGCAAGTTTAACATCTCCTAGAGTCTGAAAAACAGGTTCGGAAATTCTTACACACATTTGTATTTTTGTCCTAAAAAAATATGACATACTTCATTTGTAATGATCGTTGAGTTTTTGTGTTATTGAATTAACATGGCCACGGACAGAAAAAACCTGTAGAGGTCATATATCTTTCAAATACCGAGAGAAATCTGCAATTTGGTTGCAAAGAACACATATCAAATTTGAACCGTAAATCGCGAGGTTTTTTCCCAGTTATCATGTTTACAGACAAAGACAAAATTCTAAAAAGGTTTATTTTGTTAAACACTGCAATTTCTCTAAATATCAGAGTGGAATATTTCGTCGATGGCTATATTTTCTCTGGGCTTAAGGAAAATAATAAACAATCTCATACAATCCACGAGGTGTTCAAGAATTAATACAAACCTCCGACGCCACATCTGACTCTCTGATACTCTGATGCGGTAGGAGAAAGATTAAAACAACCAGGGGGCTCAGCCCCCTGCTCGCTTTCACTCGCCATCCCCCGAAACTGCTTACGCAGTTCCATTCAGATCGCTCCGGTCGCTCATCGAATACTGAAGTACTTTAGTCATGGTATGATTACTAGTGTCACAGAAAGAATTATTACTCTGCCTTAATAATGTACCAACAATATGAAACATGAACAACTTGGAAAACCTTTGATTTACATGCACTTAAAGGGGGAATCACTGTTGGGGTTATATTAATTTCATGTTGCAAAATTATGCAGTTTTATCATTCACCAGAAGCATAATGAAGTAAATTCACTTACAGTAAAACTGTATCTGCTATAAAATAGTCTGTACAAACACGGTGCCAAAAAAACCTTATCTAGATATTTACACGTTGCAAACGGTATGCAACCTTAATCAATCTCCGAGAGCAGTGTGCAAGAGAACTTTTCTAAAGAGAATTTCTTTGGCTCTTATTTGTAAATTTGATATTTACACATAGCAAATAGTGGACATTATTAGTATCATAAAAGAGTACTATCTCGAAATTTCACAAAACTTCCCTATATACACAATGGTAAATTTCAGAGTTTGGCGACACGACAGCATTTGGTATACTTGTTGCTGGAGTTCAATTCATTTCGCCAATAAAGTACTTGACAAAAATTGCATATTTCCGACATCATGCCGCAATCGTGCTCGGAAACGTTCGTTTCTACTTGGGAATTCACCCTATTAGCCATTTGTTGCTCGCTGTGTGCTCTGGTTCGCCTAAGCCTGTCGGCGGTAGTTCTGACCGATCTTCGCTCAAATCTTTCATCCAGGGATTTCCTTGCACGCTGCTCTCTTCTACGCAAATTCTATTCAACAGTTCCCCAATCTCATTTTAAATCAATAAATTCAAAAAATGTAACGAATGTTCCTCGCGTAAGCGATTAGCTCATCCGTTTAGCGGAATGTTCAGCTTCAGGGTTGGAATTGGTAAACAAACTTATCCTTCCCAAAGGGGAAAAAGAAATAAAGGTCCTTTTTGAGCTACGCATAAGTGTTTTATATAATATAGATGATAGGAAAAAATGTAGAATGAAATTCCTAAATATTCTTTGATTAAAGAAGCCATCGATTTCCGAACATAAAATAACCAGCAAGAAAGATAACCGACTACAAAAGTAACGAAAAAGAACCCATGATTCCGCGAGGGAAATATCTAACAGGCAGGAACAAATGAAAAACATCATTTCCAAAAAACAAAAATGAAAATGGAATTAGAAAAATTACAAACATTGAAGAGTAAGTAAAGAAAAGGAGTGAACTGTCAAAAAGCGAGAAAAACAAAAATGTAAATCTTTGTACATTTTGGGGGCGCATATCAAATGGCATTCATAAATCTCCCAGTGGCGGGGGCAGTGTCGACAGGCCATGAGAAACGCACAT
This sequence comes from Araneus ventricosus, assembly GCA_013235015.1. Lineage (NCBI taxonomy): Eukaryota > Metazoa > Arthropoda > Arachnida > Araneae > Araneidae > Araneus > Araneus ventricosus. The sequence continues at coordinate 10,303 of BGPR01004523.1, read as the reverse complement.
CTCAATCCCTTTTGAAAACATATATTTCCTCCTTTTTAATACGAGGCGCAGGGTTAGATACAAATATGAATGTCACTGGCAGTCGGGATGACGAATTCGGTCTAGGAATGCTTTTCCCAATTCGCACTTTCTTCTTTTCTTCTTTTTAACCAGACTTGGGAAGTATTTCGAAATAATTTTTTCTCTTCTTTCCAGAAAACGGAACCAAGTGTCATCTTGAGAAAGAAACTTCCACATCCATTTACGTCACTCAGAAAGATGGTCCAGTATAAATTCGGCTTTCTTTCTGGAATATTTTCTGAAGCCCAAAAGCTAGGAAAGGGAAGTTTGACTGATGTCTTTTTAAACAGGAAGGTTGATATCGTTGGTCGATCCAGACGTCTTGGAGGTTTTGCCTTGTCTACAGATTTTATCTTTCGTTTGGTTGAATGTGAAGAATATTCACTCTAAATAATTTTAAACATTTCTGGGTTTATGTTTCTACTGCCCGTACTTAGTCTTTTTTTAAAGTTGATGAGTTAGTGATTAATTTATTTTAAATCGCTTATCACAGGGAGCAAGGGGACCAATCACTAACCTAACATATACGTATATCAAAAACTCTTATGAGATTATGAAATCAATAGAAGCCACGATCACTACATTTCCAAAAATATACTTGAGAAAACGTGGGGAGGGAGTACTTGATGAATAATTTATCACAAAATTGGAGTAGGCTTCATTAAAAAGTCTTAATAGAACTTTAAAATGAAAATTTTATACTTAAAACTTCGTTCCCTTATGAAAAACTCACTGTATTTGTAACTCTTTCAATTCTGAAAGTCTTTTCAGAAATCTGATTACATTGCACGTTTAAATAACAGCTTCTTAAAAGGATTTGTATAGATTTTCTGGGTGCATATTTCAGATTCAAGATTTCACAAAACTATAAGTATATCAAAGAAATTACACCGCTATTATATGCCATATTTTTATTACAATCTTTGATTTAACTTGACATGTTTAATGCCTGTAAAAGTGGGAATTCGCATTCGAATATTTATTCGCTTCCTGAAGTGCTAGAGTTTTGAATTTGTGCAATTTTGCATCCTCAATGAATATCCACTATTTTTAAATTTAATAACCAGTTAACAGACTAAATAATTTAGGTCTGATAACAAACGAGAGGCGCAACCACTTACTGAATCTGATAAAAATTGATTTCAAGTTAACATAAAATATTTAATAAGGAATAATAAATTGAAAATAAAAAGTTGAAGGCAATTAATCCTTGGACTACTAACGGAACAAATAGGTCCCACTAGTATTTTAAAATTACTATAAGGATATAAATTGCTTTTAAACTCATTCCTGTATTCCCCAGTGTTATAAAAAGAACAACTGTGCACATTTCATCTTTTGGAACCTAGATGGCACTAGATATGCTTTCCCGCCAAAAGCCATTGTTTGCAGAATACTTTCCTTCTGTGCATGTATATTCGATAGTTTTGATCTATAGGTAACCAATACACCTATTATTTTTGCAATAATATCGATGAAATATTGTAAATATATAAATAAATTTTTGCAATAACTAATAATAATCATGTTTCTTTTTTCAGATATGGTACAATTTTGTCCAAGCCTTTGGCTTAAAATCCTCTCAGAGTAGAAAAAACTTTTCCAGGGCAGTCAATATGGCTAATTTGGAGGATATTATCTTCCTTCGCACACAGAAAACTGAACAATTATATTTAATCCGTTGTCAAAGCGTTGAAATAAAAAATAATAAACCTTTTAGTGCATGAATAAAAAAATTTTATTTATTTATTTTTATAATCTGTAACTGTTAAATATTTTATGCTGATCAATTGCTGATACGACATCAATTATTATTTTACTGAAATGATGGAGAAAACTGCAGTGCTAATTCAGACATACTATTAAATTTCCATTGTCATGAAAAGTTCTATTCTTTCATGAAATGCAGATGGTGGCCCCTGCCGAAGGTCAATGAGCAGCTGTAAAATTGTCACATTGTAGGCAAAATGACTGAATCGCGTCGAGATTACAGCTGTAAAATCTACTCTGAGCCTCTCACCATAAACCCGCCGAAACACCTAGAAATGTGGCTCCTTCCCTCGCCAGGCCTAGACTCGCAGGAATTTTTTGATCTGGAGACACAAACAATTAGTTTACGATAAGTCTTTTTTCTGCCAGCATGAATGGGTTCCAATCCGAGGACGTATGGCAAATATTGTTCATCGGAATGTAATCTACCAATTGTCCTTACGTTTCCGGATTTCGTGTTAATAATGTATGTTTAGTGTAATGTAGAGAACATGGGTTGGGATTAGGTCAGAGGGAAAAAACACATTCAGGTAAAGGACATTCTCTAAGGAATATCTTTACGCCCTAATTTAATTTATATCTCCTGTATATGATAAAGGTCTTTTCGTCGCTTCTATTCTTCTGAAACAGCCCGGAATTCAATTCATTGAAAGTCCATTCAAGTTCATTTGTACGAATAAACATCAGGATGCTTTTTTCCGAACTTTTATGGGCAAAGAATGGAATCTAACCTGCGACACCTGAGAAAACAAAAACCAAGAGAGAAAAAAAGAATTTCACCTTTCGCCAAGTTGATGTTCTTACTTCATCCACTTGTTTTCGGTATAGTGGAGAAATAACAAATTTTTGAGAGTGGTCATCGCAGCCCGGAAGGGAAGGCAGGGAACAAGGTGTCCAGACATCACATCAGCTTCAGAGAAGGTCTTTCCATTCCGAGAAGTGCGGCCCTTTTGGGAAATGTGGCATGCGGAGGGCAATTTCGAAACGGGAGACGTTGACTGCCTCGCATGTAACTCTAAGAGAGAGGGAGTTGCTGTCCGCTGCAGAAGTATTGCGAAATCCTGTTTCGTTATTTTTCCCATTTCACCTCATAAACAACTTTTTACAGGAAGTACGTATTTTCGAAGGGAAGAAAAATTATATGTTGCGATGCGAAGAGGTGAATGGAATGTACTTTATTAGTACATATTTTGGAAGTATATATTGAATTATTCTGAGGCAAGTAGTGATGTAATGAGAAAAAGCCACTGCCTTTATCTTCGATAAAAACCTTTTTATAAAATAAAGAAAGCTTTCGTGCAAAGAATGGAATTAGAATTCAACTGCTTTAATTTCGACACCTGGTGGAGAAACGTTTTTCAGAACAAACCCATTTTGTTTCGTAATACTGATTCTGTATCTTTCTAATTTTCCCAGAGTTGCAATCTTTGGAGTGATTCCTTTGAATGGTTCTCCAAGGATGACATCAACACAACCATACTCACGTCGTATAAAAATACACTTTGGAAAATTTCCACAGAGTCGGATACCAAGTTAAATTTCTGAAGACTGCTGTAGGAGTCAGTTGAACAGATAAAATATTTGGCTAATATTTTAGCACGGAATTTTAAATGAAATTTACGTGCGTACTTTACTCTGCACAGTATACCGAGGATCATTAGAATTCTGTGAAATTTAACACTTTGTTCTTTTGTTAAAACAAAATTTTTAAAGCTTATTCTTTTGTTCTTTTTTGTCTCTATTTTCTTATTCATCTGTGTAATTAAGGCTAAAAATTCAAAATGGTTGTGACTCAAAAACGCACAGTATTATTGCTGCAAATAGTAAAATAAAACAGAAGAAGGTTCCCAGCACAACAGTAAAAAAAATCAATGAAATCTATACAATTATTTAAACTAGATCTTCTGATTTGATACAATTTTATAAGCCTTCAATAATCTCGAAACATATAAAACGTTATAAAAATATTTTTATTACGAGTTCACCGTTACTTACCCGAACCTCAGAAAAGAAATCATACTTGAATCACTGAAATGTTCGCGGACTTGTCCTTAAATGAACCATATTCTTCACTCTAATAAAAAGGCAAACGGGATCCAAAAACTTATTTCATTGAGTTCCACATAGTTCCGAAGAGTTGCTGAACTAACCTCTTTCACATCGTTAGGGCTACAAACTCTCTACTCTTCGAGTAATTATGGGACACGAATGATATCCTGTTATGAACTACCCAGCGAGGTCCGGGATTGTAGAGGAAATCCAGGTTCCCTACCTCACCTGCCCGTCGATAATTGATCACATCCAGAGTGTAGAAAAGATCTCGGGAAAAGTTTGATTCAATACCCGAGAGTTAATGCCTCCATTAGTTATTCGCCTCCATTCTTAACAAGTCTAATGAATAATCCAGAGGTGATCGCCTCCAAAAATGTCACTGTCTTCTTCCCGAATGATTCCCAGAATTTTATTACCGTATTCTTACTCAAAAAAAGTCATCCGAAATAATTTAACTCTGATGGAAAACCTCGAAGCATGTTTGTTATGAGCTGTAACACTAGCCCGGCGAAATCCATCAGAGATTGCCCTGGGCGGTGAATTTTTCGAAATAATCTTCTCTCCCGAAGTGTCCATCTAATTACCATATTTATATGCAAATAAAGGAAGCTCCTTCACAATTAGCTCGGTGTTGACACAGGTTGGGAGAAACTGGAGACGCTTTCATTAAGGGATTCGCTCATTATTTTATTTTTCCCATTTCTATCTCGCTGAGATTCATTATATTTACATTAGACGAGAGAAATCATTTTCAACCTTTCGATTGTTTGCAATTATTTTCTAGAAATGCTTGCGCTGAAATTTAAACTGCGGATGTTAGTGTTGCTCTTCACCAGTGAGCTATTGAAGTGAGAAGGTGAACAAAGTACATCATCGAAATTTCGATCAAATGCTTTTTAATACATTTTAAAATGAATGAAAAATAGATTTAACATATCTCTAATATGCAATTGAAAAAGGAAGTAAGTTGAAAAGGACAGATTAAAAATTAAATCGTCAGGCACTGCCCTATAAAATTCTACGAGACTCTGACGAATCGGCAACTTATCTGACAGTGTAAATATCCGCATGTCCTTCCATTCAAAAGAAGTCCTCCTGCATAGTATGTTAACCCAAACTACTTTTGAAAAACGTGTCAAATCACTTTCAACGTTTCAAGGACGAGCCTCTGGAATTCCAGCGTCGAAAGGGCTCAATATACCAAATAATGTACTATTTTTTATACTTATTTTTGTTAACGATTCCCTACTAATTTCTCTGAATTTATAATATAATAGAATCATAATAAAAAGTATAAAGTGCATAAACACTATCAACAAAAATTTTAAAATGCCAAAAAAACAAAATAAAAACTCCAAAAAATCTCTATGAAAAATTATTAATTTTGTAGTTAGCGTATCCCTTACTAGATGGAGATAGGTGCGCACACCTATAAACAAAGTTCATTTTTGAACGTCGTTCTTTTTTTTCCAAACTTTCTGTTCTTTCTTACTTCTCTCATAGTTCGCTCAATCACAGGGCATTCCACCTTCAAATAAAAGAAAGGTATTTCAACATCCAAAGAAAAGAAGACTATTACAAACTAATAGTGTAAAAGTGAAAATGCCTGTTCTGTACATAGTGCATATATTTCCTTCTTTTTGTCATTTTTGTTTTTCTTTTTCTTAAATAAAATTCCCGCGTCTTGCCCATCAAACCGTTCAGTGACCGGTCTGGTCACGGGTACGGGGGTAAGGGACGGTGTTCTGATCTGTTCTTTCTTTTCTCAAACATATCATGATACAGTCTCAATATCGGAAAGTTATAAATCGATTCATAGTTCGTGCTTCCGATTAGATTATATGCCAACAAAAATTTATAACAGACAAGCAGCAGTGACTTCGCTTCACTTACAAGTAGAATGCACTTTGTATCAAATTGTCAATCAACAACAACTACTATAAAGATCTGTCGTGATAAGTTATCAGATTTAAAAGTAAGCGAAAATGTGTTTGGCAAAGCGACAAGGTTTATTTCCCTTTCAGAGTTTTTATTCTTTGGTAATCATATAGGGAAGAGTCGACAAATTTTGATCGGCAGGACCTGGATAATAACTTCACTTCCATTAAATATTTTTGTACCTGTATGAAAAGTAAAAACCCCTTATGCTGTTTTAGAGCAAGTAGACAATTTTGTTGATATATCCTCAAATACGAAATTACTGTGGCTACAATTTACAGTAATTTTATTAAAATAATTTTAAGAAAATGGAGGGGAGTTTTGTTTCTTATTTAAAATTTGAATAGATCGACCTCTAGCATTTCTTTAAATTGGACTGTTTAAAGGAATGTGTCTATTATCTTGAACTAGAGAAATAGTTTAGTAAGCCGTTATAATGACTGTTAGTCCTCATAAATTGGAAGTGTAAGATCCAATTTAAAAATTATTAACAAAAGGACATTAAAGACATCAAATTGTTTGTTCAAGCAAAAAAAAAAACTAAGGTTACCTAGTTTTGTATCATATGTCAGGAAACGAAGTTAGAAAAAGAACTGATACAAAGTATAAAATGCCAGTCTAGTGTCCTGCATTCTGGGTTGGTGTTAATTGGTGCAGCAAAAAATGCTTCTACTTTAATAGTGCTTAAAGAAATTGGTTGTTCAATTGGGAAAAATAGTCGTGCATCCTAGGAAACAAGTTTCCTTAATTTGACCGATGACATAATTTTAAGCCATTTTTTCCTACTTTAAGATGTATTCCACAAAAAGTTAATTGAATTGTTCTGAAGATAAATATACTTCAAAAAATTCTACTGCTGGTTTTTCATTAACTTTGGTTACTTCTCTATCACTCTACATTGAAGAGTTTCCAGGTGGTCTAGATTCTGCAGCCTGCTGCAGTCATGGATTTTGGAATTCATCAAATTACGTTTAAAATACTACATAAACCACACAATCCGTTGCGAGAGCATGCTGGTGGAATAATATTTTGGTAAGTTCACAAAATATCTGCCGTAACTTTGGGACTATGGCGGAAAAGGGATTCCTTTTAGCCCGGAGCTCCATAGACATTTCCCTTTTGGGCAGCCCTTTCTCCCAACATTCCGTGCTTCTCTTCTTTTACAGAACGAAGTTAAAAGGAGGGATCAATTGTCCATCGCCGGACATTTTCTCGTCTTCGACAACTCACTGCGAGAGAGGTACAAAAGATCACCAGATCTGTCTCCGAGCGGGCCATAAGGAAAAGAAGGCCATCGTCCGCGAAAGAAGGGCTTTGAAATATTCCCACGTGCACTAGCATAAAAAAGGGCAGCCATTTTATAACAGAAATAAAATGTATTTTTTTTCTTCTTGTCCCCTTTCCCACTGCAATGCCCACGGAGTTGTCCTTTATCCTTCTTTATATACCAGAGGGGATCAAGAGAATGGGTCGCTTTCGATTATTTTTGTTATTTTCACACTTCCTGCTTTTATTTCGAGGAGACTATTTTCTATTTGGCGCGGAGGCCAGAAGAAGATTCTAGACTACAGGCGTATTTCTTGTTGTTGAATATAAAGAGCGACTTTTTTCTTCTTGGAGTGAAAGCAAATTTCATTTAGTTTATTTATATTAACGAACCATTTTGAAGCAGTACGAGGGCTATTTTGAGATTTGAGAACATCGTCATTTAGAACAGCAGTCACATGATGAGGATGACACCTGACCTGCCACACCCCTTTCCAAACTTCCGAATCACACCTGCGGAGGTCGTTTGATCCACTTCGTATGATTTAACGTTCACCGAACCCACATACATAGCGTAATTTCAATGGATTCGGGTTTCCAACCTGGAACCATCCGGCCTAAGTCGAAACCTTACCACTGGGCCACCGCGATCCCTCTTTTCCAAAAGAGAGGAGGATTGAAGAGATACATTTGAGTATCGTAGTTAAAAATGACACATTTTCTGTTCCTATGCTTTCGTTAAATGAGATCCTGGATCTTTTTCGCTGTAGGATTGAAATTTTAGTAATTCAGCACGAGATTATAAAATGCGATTATAAGAGTTTCTCAATAAGGTCTAATTTCACAAGGAATTTTACTTTGTGAATTGTGTGCAGGAATATAATTTTTATTCGGAATTAATTAGCGAACGATTTTTTTTGCTATTCCAAGGATGGAACTTCTCGAGAAGAGTGATTGCAAGTTGTAACTGTATATTATCTTCTATGAGTAAACTTCGAAATTTCAACAATCTTTGGATTAAACTGTATGCTTGCGTGAAATAAAAATTGCTGGCAATATTCATTATTTTTAACCAACAAATCATATAAATATTTCGTTCTATTGACAAGGATTCGAACTTAGAAGGTTGGTATATCGAAAAAATATTTATTTAATGGATGAATGTTCCTTATTTTACCTGCTGCTTCCATTATTGGAGAAAGATTTTGGAAGTTGTATTTTTTGAATCGATCGAGTAGAGACGCACTAGAGAATTTATTTTATTGCGGTAATTCAAATGAAACATAGTTGAAACCTGTAACATTGCAAAAACTTGTCATGCGCCACTAGAGGGAAGCGTAGGCGAGATGTGCTAAAACCACGTAGAACGTGTGAATTTCCAAAGAAAACTTCGTTACGTACATCAACCATTTGGAACAGCAGAGGTGTGGGATGGATACGCCCAAGCAAGTTCAGTATGGTGTCATTAGTTTTTGCACAAAGAATGTGTGAAAGCAAGTGAATATTATCGTTGAATGCAAGTCGTGTCAAACAAGACATAGGTTCAACGCTATTGTGGAACATTACAAAACCTCCGCAGGGCTATTAAAAGCAACTGGTAAAATCGTCAAAAAGTTTAATTTTACTCCAGGATAACGCAAGGCCGCACCTTTCCAAAGCAACAAAGGCTGCTCTTTGTGCTATCCTAGGAGAAGTTTTCGATCAGTGCCTAACAATCAAGATATACCGCCTTGCGATTACCACTCCTTTTTTCCGTTAGAGAAAGCCCTGGAAAGTCAGCGTATCACAAGCAATCATGCATTGCGTGATGCTGAGAAAGAGTTGTTTAATTATCAGCCTTACTCCTTCCTCTCGTAAGGTATAAGTAAATCTCTACCACGTTGAGAGATTTGCAGGAACAATGGGTATGGTTATTTGTCGTCTGTCAACATCTTGAGGTAAAATTCTTCGATGGTTACAATATGTAAGGTTCCTCTCATCTGCACTCAGTGGCCAAGGCTGCAGAATCACCAAGAAGGGAGAGATCGCATGTTTCCAGAGAGCAGGAAACCGGGAGACGAACGGACAGGAAGGAAGAAAGGCATCAGACTGACGACCGGAGAACAGAACGCCATGCACTAAATGGACTCTTGTTTTTTCTTTCTATCGTTCGGAGAATGCATTCATCCATCTATGTGTACATGTGTCAATTTACTTAGAATGTATTTAATCTAGGAAAGGACCTGCTTCTCCATTCGATTCTAAAAAGCTATCACAAACACATCATTGTCAGACAAGATTATCAGTGAAATGAGCTACGTAAGGAATGTGTGAGGTGCCAACCAAATTGGAACCGCTGTTGGGAGTGGATTTGGACAAAGGAATTGTATTCAACATATTCTTATCCTATACTTCGTAGAGCAGAATGGAGAAAAGGAAATCATGGCATGAACGAAAGTAATCTTGACCGATACACTTGAAACTCACATGTATTAAATTCATAGAATCAATTTTCGATTCATGTCATATGCAAAGCAATTCAAAAATAACAAAACTCCCAACCAATTAATTAGAATCCAACGAGGAGAATTATTGAAATTCATTTAAAGCTAGAAGAACCAAAGGACATTATTCATTCGAGGCACCCGCACCGTTTTATCCACATTTGCATTTTTGAAATGAAAGAGTTAATTCGGTGCTAGTTTGCCCGTTATCTGTGAGGTTAGAAAGGACAACACCTTTCGGGCACTCCATCATGTCCGGTGCTTCCGCTGACGGGTCATTCATTAGTGCACTAATTACACGTCATGCCCGAAATGCAGATTGTCATTTTGTGTCGAGAGAGCTCATAAATTGCCCCACCGTAAATTTGTTTTCCAAGACATTTTGAAAGACTTAAGTGTATTAGTTAAATAGAGGATACATCCTTGTCAAAAGTTCCGGAAGTTGAATGAATGCGTCTTCTGGTGAATTGCGGTCAGGGCTGCTTCCTCCGGGTTTTGAAATGGTCGACAAAGACTTCAAGAAAAGGCAAATCCTTAGAACAGTGTAGATTTTTATAGGTAATGACTCCATGTTTAAAAAGCCTCGAAGTTCCGTATATTAGCTGTAAAGAACAGATTAACAGGATCAAAAAGTTATACAATCATTTTATTGAACTTTTTCAGTTGAAGAAATGATCTGAAGTTTCAATAGAAGGCAAGTATAAATGACATCGACGAAAGACATTTTAATTTTA
>BGPR01004522.1:76353-110618 GCA_013235015.1 Araneus ventricosus | reverse complement strand
TTCCATATTACGTAAACAAATCAAAACATTCGTAAACATCATTTTACCAATCTCCTTCTCGCTCTTCAAGAATCAACCCGATCGGAAGACAATACCATAACGTTAACATCCATCTTCGGAGACATGCAGGAGACAATATATTGTGCATCATATCACACATCAAAATTTCATAACTCATTTTAAATTTAAGCGTGACTTTACTTCCATATAACTTTGGTTTAGCAAACTAACAAACAGATTGATAAACAAAAAGTAAGTTGCACTTATTTTAGTAAAACAACATCGTGATATATAATTATGTAATAAAGATTATAAGTATCCTGAATACGTGCGCCCGCTGAAAAGTTTTATTATGAACTCAGAAAACATCAGTCAAGTATCAATCAGCTGAAACGGATCATTCTGGTTCATTTTTTGCAACTGAACCTTAGTGAACACTCCTCTCCCTTTCTATACTCCTCCATGAGAAAGGAAAGGTAAAACAATGATGAGGACCGAATGATACATAAGCTAAATTCTAGATATGTCTTACGCACTTTCAATCATTATATCACAGCATAGACGGATATGAATAACAATAAAAACTGTCCACTTCACTTCTACTTTATTTCCTTTTCATTTTCACCCTCGTCTTGTTGCTCCGACTTATATAGCACAATGAAGACTGGAAGCGATAATAAATTGGGGAATCTCCTAAAAGCAGACAAGAAAAAAAATCTCGCCAAGAAGGAAAAAAAGACGGTTCAAAAGGTAAAATGAGATTGAGTTGGAATAGGGAAAGTTCTCTGGTGGAAATAGCGAAACTTGACTCGCAATAGAAGAAGAACAGCCATTTAAGTCGGCGAATCACGATAAAGTCCGACTCTTTTTCAAGACAAATCACATTACCCCAAGTTCCCTATGTGCACGGGGAAAGGGAAATCCGACGTTAAAACCTCCGTAGAGCTTTATGCACTTGGAGACATGCGACTCAGAAGAGACAGGCAGGAGATATTTGTTTAGTTAACTCTATATGATAGAGAAGGTCAATTTTATAAAATATATTAATCAAAACGCTCAAACGAGTTATTCTTCAGAAATGATACCAATGAGTAATATGAAACCTAAATTAAAAAATAAACTATATCTATTGAATAATTAACGGATAATGTGTTTAATAATATTTTAAAGATTGAGATAATTAACTAAAAGGTTCATTAATTGAATGAAGGTTTTACTTTCACAAAAAATTTAAAAAGAAATTAGGGACGATTTTTGAAAACAACAGACTTAACTTTTAATTTACAAATTCTTAGTTAAAAGTTTTAATAGAAATCTAGTGCATCAATGCACATATAGGAAAACTGCAATGCGATAAAGCACGAGCAGGGGAAAGTAGAAATAACTAATTTTTGTAAAATCAAGATTAATTTACAAATTGCTACTCAGTCATCATTATCATCATCATCACGGAGAGAAGCAGATTTGGGGTCAATCACCACAAATTGCACCTAAGTACTAGATTTGTACATTAGTGCTGAATCGTAAAATGTAAATCTGCCTTTTAAAGACGGACGTGTAATGAATTTGAGAAGTCACAGGAGAAGGTACTACGCATTTTTTAACGTAGGACTATGTTCCTCCCATTGGGGGTCTCAGGAATTAATTTGATTCACACGCCAAACGCCAAATAATATTTTATTGCCCATGCGCGAGACATGGCGTAATTTTTCTTTTATAACTTCAAAGCCAGATATGTAGGGCAACTTATGAAAAACTTCCAGTCAAATATCATTAAGATTAAGAAAGATATCAGAATTGCAGTCAGCAAAAGTTTTGCTTCCCTCTAAGAGAAACAAAACGATTAGGGGTTTCCACAAATTGATATTTTTTAAACTTAAATTTTCGAATGATTTTATAGAATTATATTGAATATGCTGTATACCCAGGCATACTTATAAATAAAATTCACAATGTAAATTGCAGTTCGACGATTACTATTCGAAAATTATCAGTAGTTTTTAGTATAAGAATTAGGATGGATATACACAGAACGCATCCTAACTTCAAAAGAATCAGCGAAGTCGAAGAAAATATCTTACCCCAAGATAAAACAAAATAAACACTTTAGAAGACGTGAAATACAATTCATTCTGTTGTCTAAAATAAAAAATACCGAAGTATTTATAGGTATTTTTATTACTATAGTATAATGAAATTATTTTTACAAAATGTTCTTTCTCGACCGATTGCCAATACGAATGATATGCTCCGAATAATATATTTAGATGTCAATTTTTTCATAGAATTCATGGTAGTATTCTAAACCTTAACGGAGTTAACCGCGGTCTGTCTTAACTTATGGGGCTTCTGAGTGACAGCCTGTGCAATAGCTCGAGTGTTGAAGCCGGAGTCCTAACAGTCATAACAAAGCACAGCGCGATCCTTCCCAAAGGAGGTACGTGCTATCACTGGTGGGAGGAAACTCAACCCCTGCTATTTCTATACACCCAGGGGAAGCGAGAACCTGCTTACTTATTTGGCGGCTTCTCATCCGTGAATTCGCGGTGCCTCCCCTGGGGAGAGAGCGTGCATGGTAAGCACGTTCTCGCATCTAAGCATTAAATTTGTTGCTGTGTTTTATACCCTAATACTTGAATTTCAGATGTCAAAAATAGCTATTCCAAAAAAAATGATCATATGAATTTCGCAATATGAATATTCCTGATCGCAAAAGAAACAATTGTAAAAATTAAAATGCAATTAAATTGTTGAAGAACGAATAATATTATATGCATGAATATAGCGACTGCTTTTATTAATATAAAGTGGAAGCGAAAGCAATGCTCTAATTAAGTTTGAATTATGAACAGCAGCTTCCCAAACTTAAACCGAAATGTTTGAAACGGCCAAAGTTATTTCGGAAAGCCTAATTTTAATACCAGCTGTGACAAAGTTGCGCTCAGTGTTGTAGAAAAGGAAACAATGTCCTGAGTTTAGTGAAGCTGAAGTTTTGTCGCCCAGTCGTACGTGAACTTCCGAGAAATTTCTACCTCACACTTTAAGCTTAATTTAATCAATCGACACTTTGGTGCAAACCATGTGGTACAGAATTAGTCGTACTCTTTGTGAAAGACCTAGTCTTAGCATATTTCTTTCCTTTATGATTCTGAAAATGAGCATATATCTTAAATGTCCTTTTTTTCCTCGTTTGCTCATTTTGTGGTTATTTTGGTTCTTGCCTTTCATTTTTTAGGAATAAATTTAGATTTCCCTTTCATTATCTTTTAAAGAATACTTTTGATATAAAAAGAGGTTTTGTAAAAGGATTGAACTAACAAAAATTATATTTAACTAACAATTACAACAACAGTCTACCTTATACTTCAAGCAACACTTAATCAATCAAAACTTTGATGCCAATTGTGAGGTGAAACACCAGTTGCCCTTGTACCTAGCCTTGGTTCCTTTCTCTCTTTCATGATTTTGTATTAGTTTGTATTTTCAAATGCCATTTTTTTCAATTTCTCATTTCGTAGTTATTTTGTATATTTCCTCTCTATTCTTCAGTATAAATTAAGACCTTTGTCTTATTCACTATTAAAAATGCATTTTGGACTTGAAAGAATTTTTATAATAGCAACGGACCAACAAATATTGAATTTCACCCTATAAGCTTAACTGAATCAATCAACAATTTGGTACCAACATTACAGCATTACTTGTACTTTTTGAAATACCTACTTTTACTTCCTATGTGATTTTGGATTAGATTGCATACAAGAATGCCCTTTACCTCATTTTCTCATTTTGTGGTTATTTTGTTTTCTTGTATTTAAATTTTTAGAAATAAACTGAGGACATTTTTCAATGTATTTTAAAGAATATTTTTGATTTTGAAGATTTAGGCTTAAACTTTTTCATTGTACGTTCTGAATATTCCAAAAATATGAAAATTTGCAAGACATTTATGCACGCTACATGTTTTAAATAACAATTAAAACAAAAGGCTACCTTATATCTTTAGTTAATTCAATTAATAAAGCTTTGGTGAAAACTTTGAGGTATGTCATTAGTTGTATTTGTTATAGGAAACATTGCCATAGTACATTTCTTTTTTCCTTTGTGATTTCGGATTAGAATGTATTCTAATCTTGTCTCTGTCATTTTTATCATTTTCTCAAAATTTTGGTTATTTTGTAGTAATACACTGGCATACAAAAGTTTTGAAACATTTCGTAAGATGCGAGAAATTTGCAATTAATATGAAAACTATGTTTCAAAATCAGTTCTTGAGAATCGTGTGACATTCAATAGAGTATCATATACATATTACAGTGAAGATTCGGTCACGAAGGCAATTAGGAGGACCACCAGAAAGGGATGAAGGCGAAAATGGAGTTGCACCCATCCTGTTTCACAGAAAGCTGATAACGAGATGTAACTTTTATCAATGCTTAAGGTTTAATGTGCATAATATTTACATGCAGTTTCGTGAGCATAGAACAAATATTCGGGAAGATATAAATGTTTCTTTAAAAATCCTAAATTTTTCTGTATGTGTTTTGCTTATAACATGCAGAGTTTTCATTCAAATTATTTGAAATTTGCAGAACACTTGACAATATGTTATAGAAGTATTGTATTAAACTTTGAAGTAAATACGTTGAATATTACAGGAAATATGAATGCTTGTACTAAATAATTTTTTACTGCGCATGTGCGGAGTTTTTTTTAATAACTTTAAAGTCAGATATATAGAGGAAATTTTTAAAAAAATATTAATTCTAAATCAGCGACTTTTTCTGTCGCTGATTTAGGATTAATATTTCGATTTTCAAATATTCTGCTTCAAAAATTCGAAAATTTTGAATGTCTTGAATGTACCCGAAGTTGCATAGCGAACGAAATAGCAAAATTATTTAAAATTAATGGTGATTAAAAATTATGATTCAATTAAACATTTATATGTGAATACTTTTATGACAATTATTTGTGGATACTTATATTCTTTCACTACATTCTTTTACTTTGGAAGAAATGGAGATGAAATAAAGCGAATTAACCTCTTTTAACATTTTTTTTTACTTTGGCACATTTATTTCTATTTCAGATTAAAGCGTTAAGATTATGCTTCGTGGTCCGCGGTGACCTAGTGGAGCCGGAAGGTTCCAAGTTCGAAACCCGATTCAACTGAAGATCCGCGGTGAAAGTGGGCATGCTGCACGCTAAACACTACGTAAGGGGCCAAACGTTCTCCCATGGTGTTGTGTGGAAGCTTGAAGAGGTGCATGGCAGTTGAGAAGTCGTCCTCTTCGTCTGACTGCGGTTGAAAATTACGAGGTCGCCCGAAAATAGTAGGTACTCGTGTTGCTTCAAAGCATGCCGTTAATATAGTTAAACTAAACTATTAAGTTTCGTTAACAGTTAAGTTAATAATCTATAATTCAAATAGAGATTATCAATTCCAAATGCCAAAAATATATTTCGGAGCCAAAGAAAAAATGATATTGGTGATGAGTGAATGCCTATCAAAATATTTTAATTATGTGTATGAAAAATTAAAATTTCACTGGATGATTACACTCAGTACATTGTATAGCACTCTAAATTGAAACTCTTACAAATACTAAGATCTTTAAAAACTGTTTCGGAAAAGTATAATTAATACCATTTTAAAAATTGTAATTACTGTTATTAATTTAGAATTTCGCAAATTATTTTAGTATTAAATGTGTGCAGCGCTTATCTGTGACCTCTGTTAAGATAAGGAAACGCTTATTTCAAGAAAATCTCATAAAGTAACAAATGCTTTTAAAAATTGTCTTCCTAACAAATTGAAATACCTTTTTTTTCATAAGAACCTACATCATCCGGGATTCTTAGATATTTTTTCCCTATATTTCTTTATGAAAGTGCTTATCCTTATTTATAGAACCTCCACTTTCTATCTTCTACGGGATTCGTTAATTCTTATTGATTTCTCCATCTTGCTAGACATTAGATAGCCCTCTTGGGTACGATAAAAAAAGGGGAAATAACGTGCTAAGCAAACCTATTTCAGAGTCTTTCGTAGCATAATGTAACACTATTCTAGCTAGAAACAGATAATCTGGACACAATCCTTTGTATAGTAATTGCTCTAACATGTGCATGTGCACTGTTAAATAATAAGATAGACATAAATAGTGTTAGTATTTTATGTACTTTTCTATTAATTAATTAATATATGTTATAACTGCAAACGATTTTTAAAGTTTTGCCAAAATATTCCATTCTTGATAGCAATTTAATGAAATCGTTTTCTTGGACAGTTGGTATTCTAATTACTTGAGCAATATGTTGAAATTAAATCAATATTTTTATTTCTTATGATTACGCAACTGACATAGAATTTGCCATTAATGTAATTTTTCATTTTACTTCACTTTCTGTATGGAATATGTAACGGTCAGCTAAATCTCCGACTACAGATTCTTTTAAAAGATCACAAACTGATTTCTAGAGCATTCTTAGAAACAACAATATAGTCCATGAATTTCAACCAAATTACCTCCAAAGCCAGAAGAAAGAAATCCTTCTTTAAATACCTGCGAATGTACAACAAAATTTCTCAAGAACAACTCTTGGCCATCTCTGAAAATATTTACCATATGGTGGAAAAACTGAGTGGAATCGTGCTGAAATTAAAATACACATTTTTGCTAAATCCTGAAAAACATAATAGGAGTACGATATCATTTGATTTTAAGAGTTTATTGAATATGGTTGTATAGGAAAAGAAGGTGAAAAAAAACCTTAGGAAAATATATATTTCCATCTTTAAATAAAATGACTCTGTCGATGATTTGGATTAACAAAATAGTTGTACTCAAACAAATACAAACGAAATAGAACACAAGTTGAGAAAACGGATAAAATTACGCGATGAACTTTAGGCTCAACTAAATATTCCTGAAAATGCGTTATCAATTAAATATTCCCGAAATGTAATAACATCTACTAACATCAAGGATGGATATTCTAAGTAGTGTAGATCTGTACCGAAAACTCGAAAGCTGTTTAACTTCTTGGAGTTTTTTCTGTGGTCCGAAGACGTTTCTAAGTGAGTATTTTACCATTCACTGGAAATAAATCAACTAATAACTTTCAATGGCACTGTAAAATGAAGTTTTCTTTGACTATGGACAAGCGGTATGTATCTCAGTGAGAGTATTGTTTTTTTATCGGTAATAACTTTTGTCTTAATTTCGGCTTTATATACTACCAGCCGTCTTCGGCGATAAACTTGGTCGCCGGAAAAAAATTTCAATTAAATCACTTATGCATAATTTTATACTCATGGTTCCTTTAAAAATTAGTTTTAAACTTCATATGGCTATAGACACTTTACCCGCTTTCTTTTCGTAGCCTTGCACTTGTTTTTGTTCCTTTTCTACATTAATGTAAAATACTCATTTGATTTCAACATTAAATTGATGGGGAACATTTTATGTCCAGCAGCAAGCTAATTGGCTTAAAATACGCTAATTAATAATTACAGCATAGCAACGTTAATCTTTCAGTTTACTTTATTATTTCATTATATAATTGAAATCTTGATGATTTCTTTTACAGATTTCACAGAAAAATTGATCAAATAAAAGAAAAAAGTAAAATCCAGTAAGATATTTTCTTACCTTTCAACAATGGAAGAAAAACACGCAATGAAATATTTGTTTGAACGAAGAAAACGGTTTGAAATACGTTACAACAACGAAAACTATTGTTGTAAATTATGCCAAAAAGTTTGTTTAAAAATTTATTAAAATTAGAGAAAATATTGTACAATTTAATCGATATCATTGAAAAGGTAATTTTTTGCACTTTCAGGTGGTGTAAAAATAAATTTTGTGCTTTAATATTTTCGGATGCTATTTAGGAAAAACGCCCAAATTTAGCTTAATTTTTCATTAATTAAATTTTTTAAAAAAGGGCTTCGAGGTGCACATTCCCACCTTCCAAAGTATGTTTGTGCCAAATTTCGTAGTTCTAGGTCCAGCGGTGTGCCTTGTAGAGCGCCAACACACAGACACACACACAAATACACATTCTCCTTTATTATTAGTAGAGATAAACTTTTTGATTTATAAAATGCATATATTTTATTTTTAAACTGATCTGATTTGTTCTTTGATAACGTATCTTTTACCAGTTATTCATCTGAAGCTATATATTTGAAATAAATAAATACATATTTAACTCGGGAACAGACACGCGGAGTCATACTTTCCAACACTTTCATTTTTCCTTTCCTATTTTCTTTTCCTCGATCAGAAATAGACTAGATTTTCGTAATCTCATTCAAAGTCATGCTCTTCTAATCACGAGTAATTTGAAACAATTCTCCATTACTATCCATTTTTCAATCATACCCAGAGGTTCGAGTTGTTAAACACCCACGGTCCTCTTTTTGTTTCTCATTCACTCAATAGAAATGTTTTTAATGTTCGTGTCAGTATCCTTCTTATATACAGCTGAAATGGTACGATTACACCAGAGTTACAGACACACGTTGATCACATTTCGAAGCAGGGCGCTAATTTTGTTGTCGATTGTTAACAGATTTGCCGTGTCTGCAATACACATTTTGTTTTCTGCCAAGAGTCTTTTTTCATTGCCACGCCGACCTTGCTTACCCAAAAGGTGTAAAGCATATATTAAAAGGGTAGCATATACATAGTGTTGCAAAAATGTAATGTCGTTTTCCTGCCTGATTAGTCTTATGTTTGGGAAGAGAGTTTTACAGGGGTAAGTATGGGATGGCCGGGCCTGGACCCCTGACCTTGGTGACGAACTGGCGACAAAACGATGATTCCAGAAAATGCGATCCTTTTCTCGATATCGCTATTAGGAAAGAAAATACGCTTGGATGTACGAGAAAACCCCATGTGAAGTCAGGGCCTGTCGGGGAGAGTATTTAAGGGCCGTTCTTGGATCAGAGAGGTGTGTTGATCCACTGGATCGAGTTTGGAGTTTCGTCTGCAGTGCGAGCTAAGCGCTATTGAAAGTGCTGTTATTGTCGTTATTAGTGATTTGCTGACTGTTTGTGTTGCTGAAGAGTCTGTTGAGCTGAGTGATTTGCTGACTGTTTGTGTTGCTAAAGTCTCAGTGTGCTGAACTCTTATTACCTGTGAATTGTTGCCTGTTTACGTTGCTAATCTGTGCAAGATCTATTGTCACCTGTGCTCCGTGTTTTCCTGCACATTTGTGAATAAACCTTCATTCTCCATTATCCCGCATGTTGGACTGTTCACACCATACACCCACAGAAAGATTTTTGTAACAATATAAAGGGCAACCAATAGTTTTTAGAAATCCAGAGACTGCGACATTTGCAGTAGACAAAAATTGCAATGCCTTTTGGGTGTTGAAGATATTCCCCAGCTATTACATCTGCCCAGTGATACAAAACTCTCCACTAGAAGTACACAATAGATTTTGCTTCCCCTCCTCCCGCTACCCGCAGTCCAAGACGAGGGTGGAGTACCTTCCCTACTCTTATCTTTCCGCCTTGTTCTGATCTCAGGGACATTTTAGCTGTTTTTGCAGGCTTTGAAGAGTTTCATTATGAAGATGAAATGCTCAAAGTAGAATGTGCCAGCAATTTATTTCACTTCTTATCAAATTTTTCCTTTATTAGTATAATATTTATTAATTTCCATTCATTTTGATTATTTTATTAATTTATATGATTAATTAAATTTATTGAAAACATTTCTGAGCTATTTGGATACTGAAATATGTATGGTTGCAAAAGGGAAGGCCTGTATTTTATCTGAAACCAGTCTCCCACCGAACTGTCGTCCGAAGCCCATACACCAACAACATGAAAAGTGCGAAATAAATTTCCTTGCGCTTTTAAAAACTTTAAAAGTCTGCATTAAAAAAAATATTCAGTTTATTTTTGAGCAAACAATCTTCAATTCGCACTTTTACACTATAAAATTTAATCATTTTTTATTCAACATTTTACTGAATTTCAAGATTTAATGGAACAAATATTTTCAATTGCTTTTTTTATTTGTCATTTTTATTTTCTACAAAAATAGTATTGAATTGCGTCAGTTTTTCCTATGAATCATATTTCTATTCCTATTCCCAAAATTTATTAAAACTTATATACGATCTTACTTAACTTGACAAAGTGTCCACCTCTCTTTAAATCCACACTGTACCGAGCTCTCTCTTGTAAAGATAGTCTCAACCAGTACCTCCTTTCAGAGCTGCACATTGTTGCGACAAAATTAACACAGGCTGTTGCTGCAAACACAACTTCCAAACTCAACGCGAAGTGAAAAGACAACTCATCTCTCTGCGTTGTCAGGAAAATTTGAAAGAGAACCCACTAATATTTTATCTACATTAAAATATGGTCGACACAAAAATTGCAGGCAAGTGTTAGCAAAACTCGATGTTAACTTGGATTTAATGTATCAACTGGCCATAAATTACAATTTGAACATTATTTTGCATTATAGTCTGTTTATCAATGGATACTAAATTGGCGTTCGTCCCATCCCGAGCACTTATTTGCTCAATCGCGCTCTAGAGGGTAAAAAAATGTGTATTATATTAAATATTGTTTATATAGTTATTCCATAAATTGTACTGTAATGTTACATAGCGTCATCACGAATGTTTATTTAATTCCTATTATTTTCTTATTTACATAAACTGATTTACTTTCATTGAGCACAAACACATTTTAAAAATAATCTATTTTTTTACAGTCTACTTAGGGTTACCATACGTCCGGACTAGTGTCCGGATCATCAAAATGTCCGGATTTACGCCAGTGAATGCGGAGAGCCAGAAATTTGGTTGTATTTGAGAAAATCTGACGGAATCGGAAAAAGCTGACGCCATTCTCCCCATCAAAGAAAATTCATTGTTTACATCTATTCTTGATGAGAAAGTGTATGAGCATCCTTACCCATTCTCCAGTTCAAACTGAAAGTTCTGGCTATGTTCTGGTTTTCATTGCTATAATTTTTAATTACCAAACACTAATAAAAATTGTATTACATTCGTTGCATTCTGACGTCTGACATTTTTTTTTCACTTCCTAAAACTCCTTGCTAGTGCTATAACAGAGGGTCGTAAGCAGCTTTTAGAATTTATACTGTACATTTATTCCCCTGCAAGACCCTTCAACTCCCCTCCGATGTGTCCGGATTTCAACTCAAAAAAATTTTGGCAACCCTAAGTCTACTTACTACACACAGTTCTTTATTCGTCTATTCCAAAAAAAAAACCGACTACGCACATATATTGGTTATCATTTCAATTTTGGAAATTTTTAAAAATATGTAGCTATTCATGCAGAAGAAAGAAACTTGTCACTTGTATTAAAATTCCTAGGTTTCCAGACAACAAAATTATTATTCATAATAATTATTATTATAAACACTGAGCATTTAAAAAACATTTTAAATAAATTCATTTACTTTAAAATGTTTTGTGTTGTAGTTCACAGCATGCTGCTAGCGACATTTGGAGTTCTAATATTTCATTAATATGATAAATAAAATAAGTGAAGCTGCTTCGTTAATTAGCAGTTACTTTAGTAGATTATGGTTAATAACAGTAAAATAGTAGTATTACGAAAATTTATTAAATTTCATAACGGTAATAATAATAAGAAACTTTTCTGACGTGATGCATTTTATATTCAAATTAGTTACCTAATTCTAGGAACTAATGACTCTGAGAAATAATTAAGATACAGAAAATTGTGAAACTTACATAATAATGAAATAAATAATAATTTCTGTTATTCATTAATAAAGTTAAAAGAATATTATGTTTTCAATCTATTCGGTGAGAGACTCTTTCGTAGTTTTATGCATTAAAAAGTTCATTTAAACTTTAGTTTAGTTAATTATTAAAATCCTGATTTGAAGCCACCAGAGGGCTATTTCGGAAGAGAGCTCGCAATTTTTAACCTTGCTCAGACAACACCTCCAAGTACAGGTGTTAGGAGGTGTTAGTTCAGATGACTAGGAAGTCAACAGAGACGACAACTTCATGACATTTCCATGTCACATGAGCTGGAGGGCGTTTAACCTTCGACAGATTTTACGTGCACTAAGTCCATATACACGTTGGATCTGCCGTTTTATTGGGTTCGAATCCATGACCCTCTCGTTATGAAACTGAGCCTCTGTAAAGCCAGTGGCGGCGATTGGGTAGCAAAAGTGGGGGAGGCGGAAAGATTTATAAACATCAAAATCTTCCCAGGAGTTTAGGGGCAGACAAAAAATTAAAAAATTTAGTTGAAAAATTAACTGGCTTTCTAGGACGATATATATATATATTTAAATCCTAGTTTTAGGTCACTAAAATGAAATTAAAATTTAATTTTTCCCGCAAAAAATGTGTGGGTTGGATCGCCTGCAATGTGTTAGTCCACCACAGCCTTGTTTATCAAAAACAAAAAAAAATCAGATATTATTAATAAAATTAACTAAAATGTATTCTGTCGTTTTAGGAAACAACTATTTGTGAAAATTTATTTTTGAAATCGAAATTGACAAAGATTTATATAATTCCTATGTGAAATTAACATAAATCGGACTCACAGTGTAATTCATCCACTGAAATGATGAATTTAAAATCTAATTCTATAAAAACTGAAATTACGATATTTCGTCTAATAATAAATATCATCATTTCACGCAGCCGAGTTTGATAATCTGAGTAATTTAAATGGAACTACAAAATTTTCATTGGATGTGTCTGCGTTATTAAATATGCCACTACTATTATAATACTTCTAAATTACTTAATTTAATTATACCATTTTCCTTGATCAAAAGAAAGAATCATTTGAAACTCGTGGATATCCTTATGGGATAAAGTGTATCTGGCCTACATTTTATCAAAAGGAATAAAATTTTAAATTATTGAAATTCAAAATCTTTGGAGCATTTTTGATGGAAATAATTTGCAAGATTCTGCTTTTCTACTTCATAAAATTGAAGAGAATGTCCTTAAGAACTTGTTAAAAAACTCGTTGAATAATAGAATATATTCAGAATATAATAGGATATCTGGAATATGATAGAAGTTCTAAGTCGCTAGATATTGAGGACATTTCGAAAACAGTAAATTCCTGAAAGTTTGCAAAAAATTTCCCGATTAAATAAGTTAATTTTATTGCAAAAATGTGCTATATTTATTTCAGACAAAAGGATTTTTTCCCAATTTGAATGATTTTAAACTAAGAGAAAATGTTCCCTCTGCGAACAAGAGAAATAAAAGATTTGCAATCTTTGATATTAAAGTCTGTTTCAAAATATTTGAATGTTAAACTTTTATGAAATTCTTCTTTAAGTGTTCAGCTTGTGAAACAAATTTCTGTCATAGGGAAAAAGCTTTGGCTTGTCAGAGCGTCATTGTTACTCGAATCAAACAGCGGAAGGCCAGTGTCTTAACGCTAGATGGCACCGCATGGCAGCTAGATAAGAGAAAGGCCGGGGGCTAGTGAATGTCTCTTTCATTTTTTACTTTGAATTTTGTTTCTCGTCTGAAAGACGATTTTTGCTTCAGAATCCGTTATAAGGTATATAAAATGTACACATCTAGGGCTATAGATTCTCGTTACAAACTTCTTGAAGTCTGAACAATTACAAAATTTATCGCAATTTGTTGCTGTTTCTGAGGAAATGTACTTTATAGTTAAGTATTAAACATTTCCACCTTACTTCTATGACATCAATTTGTTAAAACCTGAAAACTGCCATTGAATCTTTTGATGAGCTTAGCAATTTTGCAAAGTATTTAAATGGACTAATTTTCTGATTTATGAGTAATTATTCTGAAGT
This sequence comes from Araneus ventricosus, assembly GCA_013235015.1. NCBI lineage: Eukaryota > Metazoa > Arthropoda > Arachnida > Araneae > Araneidae > Araneus > Araneus ventricosus. The sequence goes on along the minus strand of BGPR01004522.1, from coordinate 96,771 downwards.
GATCAATTTTTGTTTGTTCTAAGAAAAAAAGTCAATTAAACTTTATATCCGATATTTTGGGCATTGCTGAATAGTGTACGATTTTCTCAAAACTAAAATGATTTCCTTTTCAAATCAAAAATTTATGTGATAAAAAATAAAATTTACTTCTTTTGGAGTCTTGAATTATAAATTTAAAGCATGCGATAAAGCCAAAATATATTAAATATAAACTGTTAAATGATTGATTAAAATGTATATAAATGATGGTTTTCTAATTTAATTTCTGGTAAGGAAAAGTGTTCTTTGGATTTCATTAAATTCATTTATTTTAATGATAATGCCCACTTCCACGACAACACTGTGAGAATTGTAATATTATTTTCTAAAATCGTTTTGTAACATTTCAATGAATGAATATAACCATAGTATCCTTGTTATTTAAATAACTATGTAAGTTATTAAAATGACAAAGCAGTTTGAAACATAAAATCTTCTAGCAGAATAAGGTAGTTAAATCATAATGTTTATTTATAGCAGTAAATCCTTCTTCCTTGTCACCTTTAAATGTTTTTATAATGATTGAGGAGACGAAAATTCACTACAAAATGTTCCGAAGAGGAAATTTATTTTCTAAGCCTCCGTTTTACGTTGTGTGAATGAAAAAATGGTAGTCTGAGAGTTGCAGGATACATAAAAAACTGTATTGCAGACTGTATGAAGGTGCATAGAATGTTTCTGGTTTGTTTTTTAAACCAAAATACATGATTACGTGATTTATGTGTCATTTTATGTTATGAATTGGACTTATTTATTACATAACAATTAAAAGTTAATGTTATTATAGAAAGAAAGATAATTTTGTTCTTTCCTTAACTATGATCTTTATTCTTGTCATGGAATTCCATAATCAAGATAAACTATTTAAAGAATGAAAGTGAAAATCGTGGTATAAAAATTATCCAAAAAACTCTAAAGATTCCTGTTAGGAATTATTAGATAACTTTTGCATTGAGAATCATCAATTCAGGGCACTGACAATCTCCAATAAATTGTAATATGGAATACATACATTTCGCGGAAAAAGGATCCAGAGCAATAAAGTTAAACATTATTACAGCAATTTAAGCATCAGAAGTCTTTGTAACAAGATTAAAGCAGAAATGGGAGTGAAAAAATCAATTATTTCATTTCCATCTCTTTGTGCAACCTAATTTATGAATATGCATTTCTCATTACCTCCATTATTTTCTCTTGGCACGACAGGTTCTATTGTAAAATCCATTCCAATTTCACATTTTTTCCCTTTACATACCATTAGACCGACACTACCTCTACATTTTTTCATTACTTTATAACTCCAATAAATCGACCAGCAAATTTAAAACCCACGAACCTGCAAAAGAGCCACAGTTGCTCTCTTCCACTCTGCAGCGTGCACGCTTCCACTAATTAAACAATCATGCATCTAAGATAATAGGATAATTTATTTCCAACGACATGCATCACTCCCCGACAATAGGTGGAGTGACTCACAATCAATTTCAGATGGAGAATATAGGATTTCCCAGATGTCGAACAACATCGAAAGACGGTGGGGAGATAGTCAGAACGGAAAAAAAGAACAAAAAGTACGCTATCCCCATTAATGAAGGGCACACCCAATCTAGTCATCCTGTTGGAACGTTCCACCAACTGCACTTACAGTACTTCATTATCAATATTATCCCTAAAGAACAAAGCAGGGAGAATCGAAACGTTCCCCTATACATCATTATCATCTCTCTTTCTCCCAATCTGTGATGCACTCCATGGACACAGGTGAGTAGAGTAACAATGGGCATGGAGTGGGGGGAGTAATTTCGCCATATTCTTGCCCTCTTCCTTGGGGTAATCGTTTTTCTGGTAAAGGTGTCAAAGCGGAGTTGTGAGGTTGTAACTCAGCAGGGTTGCAACTCTCCGGGGTGTCTAGATTCTATGTGTAGTGTTCGGCAGTTAGTGACTGGAGTGCTTATGTTGTTGGTTGGTTGGGATATGTGAAACCAGGAGATTAGTTTCTGGAAAGGGGAGATGGTCAGATTGATGAGGAGGTGAGATAGAATTAGGATGAAATTGATTTCGATTGAGGAATAGCCGGCTGAAGTAGTGAGGCTCACGTAACTTGTTAAGTGGAACTTATGAAAAAGGAGAATTCTTGGTACTTTTAATGCGAGTTCCCTCACTGTTGGAGCAAAATCTATCCTAGAGTATGATTGTTTAGCTCTTTAAAAGAATTTACGCGTAAGTTGATTGGTACTGCAGAGTATTAAGCTATTATTGATTGAGCGATATATCTATTCTTTATGGGAAATCAATTTAAGTCAATCACATTTCGTATCCATACTCAAATTCTAAACGTATTTAAATATCTTCTTAATGTTAGTTAGTTAGTTCCGTAGTTTTTAGTTTAGTTAATTAGTTAGAACTTAGCTTTTTCATTGTACGCATCAGGTATTTCTATACAAGTATATATTTTATTCTTTATAGGAAGTACAGTGGCCTGTTGTTAAAGCACCATCTTTTGGATGAGAGAGTTCCACGTTCAAACAAAAAATACCAAAACAAAAAATCTACAAAAAATGCCGCGTATTTGGACCAGGAGATCATAAGATCTGAAGTCACGTGTAACACGTCCTTACGCTGGTGTGGTGTGGAAATTTGAAGAGGTACAGCTGACTCAAGAATAACTTCGGGTTCTCCGGTTCACTTTTCGGTTTCGCGATTTGATACTGATCTAAAGGCTGCATTCCAAATCTCTTTTTCTTAAATCAGTCGGCTTTTCAGACATACTATTAACATCCACACGTATAGAAGCCTACACAGATATGATACCAAAACTGATTTTTTTGGACTCATGGAGATGTAAAATGTAAATATCTATCAATATCTCGAAACCACATTTTTTCACGAATTCACTATTGTCTGAATTTTTCCCGCTATACGAGAAAGTAAAAGGGAACAGAAATGTATTTCCATTGTAGCCATAATAAGCAAATTTCTGACAAACACTACGGAAAAAAATAAATATAAATAAATCTTTATCCTTTCCTTGTAGGCGGATAGAAGACCTTTCAATTTTTAAATGTAATCAGACTTCTTAAGGGAAGCGAACTCCTACTTTATGAAATAGGATCAAGGAATCGATAGAATTTATTTTCAAAAATAGAATTTTCCTTCCTCGGATGCTTATGGACGGCACCCAGCAAGCAGATCTTTACCAACAACACTTTAAAAGCATTTAATCTGCTATCTAAGTCTTTTTATCTCTCTAACTTGAGTCTGATTGTTTTTGTACCTGGGGATTAACGGAACACGGGATTGAGAAGAAGTAATTTGCATTTGTTGTTTTTCTCCCACTGGAACTTGTTTTCAGCATCCCAAGAATTTGCGAGTGCTTCACTCTTCTCTTGTTTGTTTTTTCCTTCCCTTCAATTTAAAAGGAACTCCTGGTATTCGTGGAAGGCTATGCAAATTGAATAAAAACATTGCAGTCGAAGAAAATTCTTTTGTTCCTTCTGCGCTTCATCTTCTTTTAAAACAAGTGGCTTAGACGGCAGTTTTATTTGCTCTAGACGAATGCGAGATTAGCTTTATTTTTAAAAAAATTAATATAATTGTATTTTTAAATCAAAATGCAAGTCACGTTCTTTTACAATGATTTATTTTCTTTTGGACTGTCAGTTGAAGAAAGAAATATCAGTAGGTTATTTGAGATAAGATATGAGAATGCATCAGATCTTAGAAACGGGTGTAGGCTTTGTATTTTTTCTTTATTTCTATTCAGTTGGGATTTTTAAAAATTTGTAATTCAGATGTAAAAATAACAACACATTCATGCAGCTAGAGACCAAGCGTATGCCATTTAGAATAATATTAAGGCTTTATTTTCCATCAGGTTCTGTTTCCACGTCACGTATTCATTTCTCATGTTTTGAGTATTTTATTCTATCATTTTCTCTTTTTTTAAATTTGCTTCTTTCTGTACTACTCAGATTAGAGAGATTTCCTTGTGTAAACATTTTGACTTTGGCTTTAAAAATTTTGTGGAATTTAGGATTTTTGGTTTTTATTAAAATTAATTTTAAATTTCAGTAAAATCGTAATGAAAAGCATTTAACTCTTGTTATATAAACATTATTAACCCTTTGGGGAGCAGTGATGGCACACCTAGTTTCCCTCGCTTCTTAACAGTTAAATTCAACTATTAATGGAAAATAATAGGTTTAGGATAGGGCTAATAGTACTCCTTTTAGAATGTATATAGCAGCCTTATGAAATTTCGTTTCGGAATAGGAATTATTAGAGATAAAGTTTAGAAAAATTCCTTAACCCTGAGATAAGGCATTTTTTTCATATCTGGACGTTTACAATTTTAGAAAATTAACTCGAAAATTTTCCTTCAATATTCTTGAAGTTTTAGTTTATGATTTTCTATAAGATTCAACAATATTTTTTGAGTGTACGTAGGGCTCTGTATCTAAGGAGGTTCTCATATGAGGGGGGTGACACCCAAAGGGGGACGACTCCCCTCGGAATGTAGTAAATTAAAAAAAAAACAATTGGTAGATTCTATGTCTAGATAATAAACTAAACCCCTTCATGATGTTTTTTCATCATATTTCAAAAAATTTAATGCTTTGATCTGCAAAGGGTTAAGGTGCCGTAATTAACTTACTAATTTGAGTTTGAATGTTTTACAGAACCAGTATAATGAGATATACAAGTGAGTGACAAAGCAGAATGCTATTTCTTACCCTCGTACCCGTGACCAGTACGGTCACAGAATGGTTTGATGAGCAAGACATGGGAATTTTATTTAAGACAGAAAACAATACAGAAAAGGCAAAAAACCAGATATTTACATTATATAGAGTGCACTATTATTTCGCATTAGTGTTCTTTGTTGTTACAAGTGGCTGTTGTTACAGGCTGGGTAACAGAAAAATGAGAGCAATTTAGAATTTCCACATCATTTCGAAAAATTTCCGAAAGGCCGGATGGATTTTTTTTGAATTCTGGCTTGAACTCACATTTTACAAGGAAGCTACGGTTAGAGGGCATTTAGCGGAACAACCAGAAATTAATAAATGTGAAAATTATTCAGGACTCACCCGTTTCATCAGAAAGTGATAATGATTAGCAATTTTCTTTAATGGTTTTGCAAAGCAATATTTACATGAGTTTTCGTCAAAATAGCACGAATATTCGGGAAGTGATAAAAAGTTTCTTCAAAAATCCCAAATTATCCCACATTTTTTTGCTTACAGCATGCATAGTTTTCATCCAAATTATAAGAAACTTACCGAACAATCGACAATATGTTACAAAAGCAAATGATGAGGATTCTTACAAAAATTGACATTATTTAAATTTGAATCTTAGAACAGTAATATTGAATTTTATAAAAGTAGAATACTCGATCTACCCAATTATACTTATAAATTAAATGCAATATTTAAATTGCATTTCGACGACAACTATCCGAAGATTTAAATTTAAAAATTATCAATTTGTGCAACAACCTCCAACATTTCATTTCTCTTTGAGTGCTACCGAAATTCGCTTTGCTGCAATGCCGATGTCTTTCTGAATTTTATAGACTAGAAATCGTCATATATATCTAGCTTTGAAGTTATGAAAGAAAAATTACTCTACTTTTCGCACATGTTCAATAAAATATAATTTGCTACAAATACTTTTATTTCCTTTAATATACAAATTATTTCCTTCAGTTTTTAAAACTTTGCTTCTCTATCATATTTTCGAGTATTCTGTAAGTTTCGTATAATTTGGTTGAATTCTCTGCATGGTATAAGCAAAAGTTTAAAAACAACCAACTAGAAAAAGTAGAATAAATAAATTTAAAACAATTTTAACTTAAACTTTAAACAGAAACAACAAAATTTGAGCAATGAAATTTAAACAATAAAATTTAGACAATGTTAAAGTAGCGCGAAATTGCAGCTGCATACAAAAAACCAATGGAATTCAAAAACATTCAAGGAAAGCAAAAACTAAGAAAAATACTCTTAGGGAATCGAATTAAACAAACAAGGAATCAATTCTAGCCCACTTTGTCAAGGGTTAAGGATTATATTCTAAATGGATTAAAAATATTTGGGAACATTTTCTGTGAGAAGCTTGCATTACGCCAAATATAGCTTCTCTTAGCCTGAAATTTCCCAACAGAAGACAAAGGAGATCGGTACCATCTAATAAGCATTATTTAAAAAAAAAGGAAAACCAAACACAAACATAAAAAACGCTAATAAGATTGAAATAAAAATATTAGCCATGGGGTTGAATAACAACCTTCACAAAAATAAACTTACCCCACGCTTAGAAGAGAGAAAAATGTCCTCACTTTTATTACAAACCAACGCGAACTTCTCGCTTAAATAAGTAATTCCCCTTTTCCTCTTTGTGAAGAAAGACTAGAACCATGGCGCAATCTGTATTCGAAAAAGACAATTAAAACAGAAGGAGGAAAAACATGAAGGGTAGGGAATCAAATCATTTACGCAAATTAATAAAAACGCAAATAATAAGCAAAATCCATGCTGGAAAATTTGGTTTTCTTTCAAAAACATTTACAACTCTCCAAATATTGATGCTATTTTCACGAAAATGCATGTAAATATTGCGCACATCAAACAAAAGCATGGATGGGAGTTGAAAATCATTTTCAGCTTTGTGTGAAACGATGTGCGTCGTAAATCATTTTCTTCTTTATCAATATCTGGTCGGTCACCTAAATGCCCTCATGACCGAATCGTCACTGTAAAATGTGAGTTCAAGCCTCTTTTACGCATGGTCGAGGTTCAGGGAAATTCTAACCAGCCTTTCCGGAGATATTCAAAAAATGGGCAAAACTTGAAGTGTTCACATTTTTCTGTCACCCATCTGTATCTTAATGATCGAAACCCCCTTCGTGATGAATCTTGGAAGCTAGAGATTTGATTTCCAAAACTATGAAGAAAGAGAAAAATATTTGTTACACAAATGTTAAATGTGATATGTAAAATCACCCTTCACATTAGAAGTTATGAAATTGCTGACGACAGCGAGAACTTCGAATTCACATTACTGTAATTACTGATAGAAATTGATAGAATATAATAAGAATGTTATTTGAGTTTTTTTACCTTCATTATACCCTGTTCTTATATAGATTTCTCACCAATTTGTTAGATTTTTTAAAAACCAATTTGCCTTCATCTTGAAATTTTATACTTCTTCGCTTGTTTCGTGTTATATTAATGACTATGATGTAACATGCTGTATATACATTACAGGGCTTCTAATTATGTTATCGATGTATGTAGAGAGCCACTTTGTATTATATAGATCATGTTTGAAATCGATAATTTTTTTTTCTAATTGTCTGTTTTTCGCTGATTGATTGATCTCGAATTTCTGGATTCGTAAACCAAAGACTCTTTATTTTTCTTAATTTTTTTTATTATTTGTATGCAGTGTTAAATCACGTGGGTGATATTATGACAAACAACGAAAACATTATTGTGTAGCAGTGGATCTAAATGTTTGACTCCTATTTGGAAGCCAAAATAACACTGGCTAGTTTTTTCTATAAACTTTTAAGATTAATTACAAACAGTAAACACAAACGTTAACATACAAAGGATACATATTTATATTAATTTCTGACAATCACAAAAGGCTTTTGAATGTGATCATTTTTATGTTCGCCAATTCACAGTTCTAACTGTGTCCTTTAGTGTCTGAGTCATTCCTCCATAGGTAACTCTGTTTTTATTGCGCAGGCGCATTTGTTACACTTGAAGATTAATAGCCATAGTGCTGTCAAATTATGCAAGATCATTTATCCTCCTAAATACGATAATACATAGACAGTCGCTGCGTTCAGAAAAACCCTTTTAAAACTCTATTGGTAGTGACGTTAGGAATAAATTAGTGATTAGCTGGGCAAGCTACCAAAAATGTTTAACTTTCTATAAACCTTTTTGTTCCTACTAGCATTTCGTCATCACCCTCACTTTTTACTTTCTCGTATACGAAGTATACAAAGAGAAAGTATTGTAATTGTCAAAAAATTTGAACTCGAGATTTTGACGAATCTCCACGTTTCAGACGTCCCAGTGTCCGAAAAACACAATTTGGGAATTATGTCTGTCTGTGAACACGATAACTTGAAACCTATTAGAGCTACGGGGATGAAAATTTGTATGTGATCTTCACACATAATTTGTAGGTTGCTGTCAAATTTTCGACAAAATCCGTCCACTGGAAGTCTGTGTGCCTGTTCGTGTTAAATTGAACACTATAACTCAAAAACTTGAACAGCTAGATGGATAAAATTAAGTACACAGATTTATCATCATGAATGTAGGTCCGGATCAAATTTTGGACCAAATCCATCGAAGGGTTAATGGTCTGTCGGACTGTATAATCGCATACTTGTAAAAATTATATCTCCTAAACCCTTTGGCTTAGATAAATAAATATTGGTATGACGGTTGCTTACATTAATTATAGATCCTTAAATAAATTAAAATTGAAAAACCTTCTGATAGTCATTGGATTCTGGGTTACAGTAGGTTCGAATTTTTTTATTCACGCGGGGGAGAGGAAACAGTACCTTTTTGGGAAAGTATACGAGAAAGTTTAAGGGTGACCACTCCCGCTGGTTAATATTCATACTTCTGGTTCTAATCAAATATTTCAAAATTTACGAGAAAACCACTGTGTGCATTAAAATAGATTGGAGATCGCGCGGAAGTTTCAATTGTTTAAAAAGAAAAATTTATTCTTAGGAGTTTGATCCCCTAAAATGCAAACTAAATTTACTAATTACTGTAATTGTCTAGACACCAGAAAGATGAATAACTTTCATTAATTGATTTCGCTAACATGTGCGGTGATAAAGAGAAACATAAAAACAATTTTTTCAAAAAATACGCTTTTTACTTATCTAATGACGTATTTGAAAATATGTTTATTCACGTGCATTTTGTTATTACTCAGAATTTTTTGACTTATTTAAAGTTATTAAATTATTTGAATTATTTTTTCCTCATTTCTCACATTAGTTTTCACTATTTCACTATTTTTAAAATTTCTTTGCAACAAGCCTTAATGAGCTTCAACCATTTCATATCATTAATAATTTCAGCATTAACAAAAATGAAATGGAACTCTTTGAGTAGTTTTTATACTAATTTCTTGAAAAATTCTATTTCTTTAATAAAGTGGTGCTTTCAGATTAAGTGTTTATAAGTGCCCCTCAGATATACGCATTTTGAAATTGATTTTTCATTATTAATTTTCTTTTGATACGTGCGAATTTTAATTCAAAGGTGTACTGCTAAATAAAAGACAATTCATTTGTGTTTAATTTTACTGTTTCTGATTGAATATAATTCAACTATAATTGGAAACAGATCTGATTTAAGGAATATTGGAGAAAAATAAACTATACAGGAGAAAATTATCAGAAAAAATTAAGATTCAAAGAATTTAATTATGTTCATACGTTAATAGTAAATTTATTGGATAGTCAATATGTTTAAAAGAGATTATTTTCTGTGCATGTTTTTTTCATATATTTTTTTAATTCAAACCTGGACCGTTTGTCTTACCGGGACCAAATTTCGCACAGTGATGGATTAGCACAAGAGGAAGCTAATGCGGTAAATTTTTTAAATTCGATTTATATTTTTATTTATTTAATGTTAAGTGGTTGTCTATTTTCTGCAAATATATTCATCGGAGAACTGTAATTTTTGTATCATTATAAAGCCCAAAATTTCCCCGTTCTAATTATAGTAATTTGAAGCTTCTGTGTAACAGTCCTGAATTTTAGTAATTTTTTTTTAAGTTTTCGGAAACACCTTTCTTTTGCAAGCGATTTTCGGCGCTCGAAGAAAAATAATATGTTACCTTGTTTTAATTTATAAACATCGAAAAAATCGTTTTCTTTAATTTTTTTCTATCTCTTTCTTTATGCCTTTTGATGTTTTAATTCGCAGCATCTTAATATAAATAAAAGTCATTGTGGGTATGTGTGTATGTGGGTATGTGGATATATATGTATGTGACTATGTTCCACATCTCCTCCTAAACCAATGGACGGTTTTCAACCAAATTTTGTACACTTATTATTTAAGACAAGGGGAAGACACTTATGAACTTTTCTAAGTTAACTTTTTTAAAGTTAATTAAACAGGCAGTTAATTAGAAATTAACCGAAACCGTTTTTCCATCGTAACTTCGGAACAATTTGTCCGACAAAAAATATTTTTATACCATCTTAAAGTTCAACTTTTTAACTTTTCAATGATACCAATTTTATTTCTGTGACATTTTCCCTTCGATTGTTATTAATTTTTAATTGTTTCATAATTTTAAAATACGTGCAGACTATTTTGAAATAACGAAGATTTATAGCTACTCCGTTGCTAGACAACGGTTAGACTTTGAACTAATTCACCTTTATTTCTGAAAATTTTGCTTATTTTTATTAATATCCATATAATATAATAAATGCGAAAGTGTGTATGTCTGTTTGTTACGCATTTACGGCAAAACTACCAAACCGATTTGGATGAAAATTGGCAGAGTTGTAGCTTGAAACCTAGGAACGGACATAGGGTAGGTGACATCATGTTAAATTCATTATTTTTTATCACAAATAACAATTAAATAATTAACAAGCGATTTGCGATAAAGATTACTACTTTATTTTTCAATCAACTGTCACGTGATCCTTAAGGAATGCGTAAACAAAAGGAAATGTCACGTGATCGTTCAGAAAAGTGAAATAACTAATAACATTTGAAATAACTTATTTTTAAAGTCAAGCATCACGTGGCCTTCTTGAGAAAAGAAATAAATAATTAATTTGTGGAATAATAACTGAAAAATAGACGCCAGGACAGAAAACCAATGATAGATATGATATAGTTTCAAGAGTTTTTGGATTAAAATTTAAAAACTAAAGTTAATTATAACTAAAGGAAAATATCGTTCAATGTTTACTTAAAATAAGAGCCTAATTTAGTGGAAAGCTTGAAAAAATAATTCTTTATCCCTCTTTTTATCGACAGCCAAGATTTGTTTGGCTGTTAAATTTGTAACCAAACGATTTGGATAATCACTGGCGGTTAAATTCTAAACCAAACGATTTAGCTAATTACATTAGTTCCATTTCGAATTTTAATGCTTTAAGAGCTTTTTCAACCGATTTAAAAATAAAGGATTGCATAAACCCAATGAACACGGAATTCAACGTTTTGTTTACTAAAGAAAGAACTGATTCGAACTTGGCGCTTGATACAGTTGCCGAATAGATTTGGCGATCGCTAGAGATTCAAACAGTGTATTAAATTGGGACTTTTTTAAAATTGTTCACAGTACAGAGGAACTGATAAGCAAGGTTTATCCTTCCCTATAAGCTAATAAGAGGAATAGAGATTGTTTGTTGGTTGGGTAATTTTGGCAGTGACTAATGAAAGTTTAGGTCAGATAAATAAAAAAAATGCTTCACAAATGGAGGGATGTATTACAGAATATCTATCTGTAGATACGTTAATGGGCAATAACAATTAAAATCATATCCTGTAGAGTTCTTCAACTCCATAGAATTGTCAGGGATACCATACGACAAGCTGAGATTAAAATTCGGTGTGCCAGAACTATTCATACGTAACTTCGATGTACCGAGACTGCGTAATGGCACACGGTTTCAAATTACACACTTAGGATCAAAAGTCCTACTAGCTACTGATATAACTGGCATAGCGAGAGGTGAGAGTGCTAAATTCTACGCATTCCGATAATACCGAAGGATTTACCATCCAAGTTCAAAAGGTAACAATTCCCTTTAAAATTAGCATTTGCCAGGCTCAGGGTCAGACACTCAAAGGGGCAGGCGTACATTTGGAAAAATCATATTTTTTCCGTTGGTAACTATGTGTGGCATGTTCCCGTGTGTCCAGCCCACTAAACCTCTACATCGGTGCAAAAAACGTGAAACAAAAAACGTCGTATACAAAAGTGTGTTATCATATATAAACAATTTACCTAACTGTAACAGCAGACACATGTACAGTACACTTCTGTTAGTCGTCCAATTATGTATTATCAACCATCGGAACTTTTAATTTCCCCTTTCTACATATAACGAAACATTTACATTCGTGAATTTTAAAAAAGTAACAACTCAAATTCTTCGCGCACGAAGTCGCGGGTAACAGCTAGTATATTATAAATATTATCTTCTTCGTTCTAAAGATTTTTTTAAGTTTATTCTTTTAATCTGCAACACCGGGAAAATTCTGTATAGCATAATTGTTCATTTTAAAGTTTTATTAGTTATGATACGGTATATTGTTAAAAAGTTTAAAATAAAATTTGTTTTTCCAAACTTCTCGCATTTTCATTGGAACTATACTGTTATAAGGTAATAAAAAGGCTAAAATCGAAAGTATTAATTCTACAAGATATAATTCAAACGAGATTTCTATTTTTTGGGGAAATTTGGTGTCAATACTTATAAGGAAATAAACGTAAGTGGGCATATGAAAAATAAATTGATCTGTAGCAACGTTGGGTATCAGATAGCAATAGGATATTACTAATATAATAGCCCAGATCTTTCTCTCACTGATCCGATAACGCTCTCACGTCACCATCAATAAAATTGGCACCATAGCACTGCGAGACGTTAAACAGCATTATTTCATTGTTAGTGCACCTAAATTTCAGTAATTTTAAGTTTATAAAAGTAATTGTCATTCTAATTTCAATTTAATAGCTCTAAAATAGTGAAATAAAATTTGCTATCGATTGATATAAAATTTATCTTGCCTGATCAATAGTTCCCGAGAAATTTTAAATTATATTAATCATATATTTGAAATTAATTTCCCTTTTAATAGAAAGTAGTAAATCACGTTAGTGGTATAGTTTGGCCGCCACGATGCATCTGATTATTTATTGCAATCGTGATGATATAATTTGATAATATTTTTGGCAACGTTTGACAAGCAGAGAAGTGCTTTGAAAGAAGTGTAAATAAAAAAAATATTTCCTGTCATGAAAATTTTTTTTATTTGTTTTTAATCAATGATAAACATTTATCTCGAATATATATATATTTAAACACGTCAAATTTGATGGGAAATCTCTAGAATGAAGAGGCAATTTGCACCCGTCATGCCATGACGGGTGATTTTCTAGTAATTTTATATTGCTGCAGGATCAAAAGCATTGGTTTTAAATCTCATCAATTCAATTTAGGTAAATAAACTTCTTCTTCTTCTTACCAATTTAGATATAAAAAGATATATTTCAAACTACCTTCACAAATTTCCTAAGTTTTCAACTTCGGATAAACAAACACATCCTAAGTACAGATTGAGATATCTCATCATCAATCTATCAACAATATTCACTACATATTTGTTGTTCCTTCTGAAGCCGTATTACTGTATAAGTGACATATACACTATTTGTGGTTTATTTCACTTAAAAGTTTTCAGTTACTGATTTTCAAATCTCACCAACTATCTTTGGCCTCTTTGATACAACTTAAGATAAGATAAGAATCGCCTTTCGAAGAATTTGGCTGACCGCGCATTTGTACTGCTTCCATGCTTTTGAAAGCTACATTTTTATTAAATTTATTTTTACTAGAAATATAGCATTATTTATGATGAATTTATTTCTATATTTTAAATTGATGCCCTTTTTTTACATTTTGCTGCAGCAACTAAAACTTATTTGTATGTAATCATGAATATGTCCAGTGCGTTTTAGGGGGGTGGTAATCTTTCAACTTTGAAGAAACTGGACTCAAAATTGAATTTCTATCGAAATGTTTTATTTCTAAATCTTTGCTCATATATGCAGAAATTGGCTGTGAAATATACTTTGTTAGATAAAAAATTTTTAATGACTTCAGAAAAGTAATTACGTTTCAAATGGCTTTTTGCCAAATTATGTCTTCTTTTCAGATTTACATGCTTTTAAAATATTCAGTGAGCCCTTATTTTTGATTAAAAAAATAAGAAAATTTTAATATGTATTACTGTTATAGATTGAAATAAGGCAATAAGGCCATCAATTTTTGTCTAAATTGGACCTTTTAAATCAAGGGAGTTTTTATCTTAAACTACAAGAGTTGCTCAGAAATCAGTTTATTACCGCTAGTACTCCTCATCAATTGTAATGGGAACTAAAAAACTAAAAAAAGGACGCTAAAGCCATTAAATGTTGGAACATAAAACAAAAGGCCAAGGAAACAAAGGGGGAGAAGGAAGTGACATAATGCATGAAACGTTATACTGGGGTTCATGGAGGTGTCAATTTGAGAACAAAATATAGTTTTCCTTCAGTTGTGTTTGAAAAATATCGGTAGTCCAATCTGGGCAAGTGGTACTCGTGATTGGACTGATTACACATTTTTAAACCTCTCACTCCTAAGGCCATTGAAATAAAGGGACCTCAAAATACGGGAACGTCCGAGATCCTTTATCAAAGATAAGGAAATTCACTTTCCCCCTCAAAAACCACAATGACATCTAGCATTGTCCGAATTGTAAGAAAACTCCTCTCTTCCTCAAACACATCTGGGCGAGCCACTCTAACGAAAAAGAACGCGCCGCGGTTGTGAAGTAAATCACACTTAACGAAAGGGGGTGGAAATTTCTAAGTGACATTCGGACGTTTCGGACCACTATCGTCTTTTGCTTTAAGGGACGCATAGGATGGTCCCGTATCGATGGAGTTAAAGCTATTGCTTTCGGAATTTAAAGAGTATTTCATAAACAGTTATTTACACTCTTCTGAAGATAAATAAACTAGAAAAAAGTTCTATTACTCGTTTCTTATTAAAATTCTGTCTCTGTCACTGCACATTAAAAAATGTACTGTTCGGCAACTCTCCGCTGTTTCCGTTCTTTCTTGAAATTGTTTGGTAATCTTCGTTCGCACCTTCTTTTAGCTATCTTCAGACCTTCGGCAGTGGGATGAAGTTTTGTCTTTTACCACAGGCCAGAATCCACTATTCCAATCACTCAGATCATCGAGTTCAAATTCACAAGCTTTTTCTTCTTTACGTTTATTTACATACTTTTAATTTGTATACTATTAATTTTATAGTGAATGAATTTCTTTTCAAAATTATGAATGATTGTCTATAGTTAGCTCAAATAGACTTAGTACTTTTTACTTTCTCTTACACGAAGTATATAAAGAAAAAGTAATGTTAGAAGGTAATTAGTTAAAAGATTCGACCTCAAGATTTTGATGAATCTCCACGTGTTAGACCTCCCTGAGTCCGTAAAACATAATTTTGGAATTATGTTTCTCTGTTTGTCAGTGAACATGATAACTCAAAAAGGTTTGAGCTAGACGGATGAAATTTGGCTTGTGATCTTTACAACAAATTTGCAGATTTCTATCAAATTTTAGGCCAAATCCGTCGACGAGTTGACGGTCTGCATATTCGCGTGCATGCGAACACGTTAAATCCAAAACGTAATGACTTAGATAAATGAAATTTGGTATATGGTCTTCTAACCCTAGTTGTAGATGCATCAGATTTTAGTTTCAATCGGTCGAAAAAATGGTGTTCAAAAGGCATATTCGGCTTTCTTCATCACACCATAACTCACAAAAGCGGCTTATAATGTATTGGTACCCGCTTGGCGTATTTTAATCCTGCTTTTGTTGTTGCCCTTTTGACTTGCTACGGTCTACGAGGGCAATATAAATCAGAGTAGTCGTGGCGTCCCGGGCCCTGCCGAACATCTCCACTTTTTATACGTTCGGAGGGCTGCCGCTTTTGTTAGGTAGTATATGGGAAAGTCTATTGTAGACCACCCCCGCTGGTTTATCTAGATTCGGTATGGCTCTAAAAAGCGCAATCTTTGCGATGAGACCGTTTTGAAAGAAATCTGATGAATATTTTTGCGATATTGAAGGAATAAAATAATAACTACAGAAGTAAGCATATTTTAGGTGTTTAAATCTTAATATAAATAAAATTCATTGCCGGTATGTATGTGTGTGTGTTCCGCATCTCCTCCTAAGCCACTTCACCGATTTCAACCAGATTTTTTACACTTATTATTTAAGATCAGAGGAAGATACCTGTCAACTTTTCAAAGTGCAAAACTTAATTAAACAGTCAGTTAATTCGAAATTAACCGAAACTGTTTTCCTGCTATAACTTCGGAGCAAATTAACCCAAAAAATATTTTTATACCATCTGAAAGTACAAAGTTTTGCAGTTTCAATGACACCAATTTTTCATACTTGAAATTTTTCCTTCAAGTTTTATTAATTTTTCAAAATTTAATAAGTAATCGATGCAGACGATTTTCAAATAACGCAAATTTATAGCTACTCGGTCACTAGGCAACAGTTAGAGTTTGAACTAATTTACCTTTCTTTTCTGAAAGTTCTGCTTATTTTTATAAATATTTTATATAAGAAGAGAAAGATCAGTGTCAACTTTTAAAAGCCCAAAATTTAATTAATATTTCAGTTAATTAGAAATTAAACAAAAGATTTTGGCATTTACCGTGCCATTTTTCCAAAATATTATCTCACAAAAACTATTTTTACATCATATTAAAATTTAAAAAATTAGCTTTGCAGTGACACAAGTTGCATTCCCGTTCTATTCGTTGCCCTCATTTTAATAATTCTTCAAAAATTAAATTGTGCATAAAATACACAATTTGTAACACTTTTTTTATTGGTGATGAATAAGAATACATACGAAAAACTGTTGCTAGAATACATTAATAGAATTCTGGAAGATGACTAAATGAAAAGTTTAAAAGCGGACGATTCATATTTTACACAAGAACAACTATTGACACATACAGGAACAACTTTTATTTTAACGCCTTTTATTAATGAACTATCTAATTTTTACTATCTAATTAATTGTCCCAAAATATCAGTTAAAATCTTTCTTATATTGTAAGATTTACGAACAATTAAATCTAATACAAGTGTTTCTTTGCAGAAGAGAATTCATATTTACTACCTGAAACATTTCAAACAAAAAATAAGGATTATGAAAGCATCACATTCAATCAGTTCTTTCGAATTAAATTTCAGCAGCAAAATAATTTAAAGCAACTGCACGGAGTTTTTATCGAGCACTGCTCATTGATACCTATTTGCATGACTTAAATTTTAGTGTTTTAAAGTGATCTTTGTATAGTTTTCATATTAATTTAAAAAATGCTGAATATAAATAGGTTTTTAAAAACACTCTTTAATTAGTTCACTAAAAAATAAAATTCTTATTTTAATTTTTTCTACTTTTTAAGCCTCCAATTTATAATTAATTATTGTAAATATTAGGGGAATTTCAAATAAATATTTTTCCAAATTCACTGTCCCATTTGCATGGAGTCAAAATTTGTTTAAATTGACGGCTTAACTTAAAACAGAGTTCTGATAATACCAAAATAGTCTATTGTCATCGGGAACACACAAGTGTTCAAAATTTTTTAAATGTAGCGCACAATGAAGTGAGTGAAAATCAATTACAAAATTTCATCCTTATAACTATGAAACAGGTGAAGTTATATAAAAATATATATTTAGATACTTTGTACAATTTCGAATTGATATAGGGAAACTGTTTCAACCAGTTAGGTTTATCGAACGGTTATGGTTTTGTATTTAATTAGATCTTACTTACTTTTAAGTTAAAAATTAATTTATACTTCATTTCTATATTTTCTAAACATTTCCATACCCAACTCTGTTTGAAGAATGGAAAAAAAAAATCATCGAGTTTAGATTTAAATTCCCATTATTTTTTTATTTAAAAAATCAAACAGTATTCTTTAAAAACATTTATACGGCATAGGAGTATTCGTAATGCCTTCTTTTACTAAAATCTGAAGTTAAATGTTACTAGTAGTTTGTTTTAAAATGTGTTCAATTGCAAGTAAGTCAGGCTTTACGTAGAAACATGTGATCGAAAACCCAACTTACGACTGCTACAAGATTCCCTATGACAGTACAATAACAGAAAAAACAGGCCTCCAGATGTTGCATGACACCATGTTGTGACGATTACCTCTCGGAATATAACTCAGGGATCACTTCCTTTGAAAACATCCGATAGTTTCATCCTTTAAGTTATGTGCTGTGGTTTGGATCCAGCAAACAATCTCCAGCAATACCAGCATTGTTTTCCACCGTGTTGTTCCGTTGTTTTTGGATTTCAATCGCCAAAGCATACTGACCACACTGACCCTTGGAAATGTAAATTCGTCGATAAAAATAAAATATCAATTGGAAAATCAGCTTTCCCTACGGTCTGTTGCTGCACTATCACAGCTATGCATGCAGCGGTCGTATGTTTGAATGAGCTCCCTATTTTTCTGTTATTATTAATTCGTATGATATTTCTGGCCTCCTTACATATTATCTATCAGACACTTTAATTTGTATTGATACTGCCTTGAGGAAGCCTTAAATGAAAACCAGTTAACACCCAGGCCACATACCCGCCCCACACGCATACGATTACAATGAAATTTTTGTGCAAATCATATTTTGAATTACTCTTCTTCCATTAAATACAGAATATGTGGATCTTGAAGTAAAAGACCTAAACCGACATTACGATTCAATAGTATTCTGTTACCTAAAATTTCCTTAATTTCCAAGTATGCAAGCTTCAGCTCAACAATAATAATTAATTTAAAATAAACATTTGTCTGATGCATTATTTCTTTGGTATTCAATAAAAGAAAATGAATATTAGGGTAAAAAAATATTTCTTTAAAATACTTGTAGTGTTATTGTATGCGTAGCTAGCTAAAAGCTATTGCTAACAAACCTTTTCGCATTCATGTTATCATAAAGTTAAAACTAAGCGTTTTAAGTACTTTAATTAGAAACAAGTTTAATTTAGCACAATAGAAATTTTAGAATTCTGTTAGCAAGAAAGCTATAATTACTGATTTATTTAAAGCGCGTTAATGAGTATAATTAGTGAGTTTTCATTCAAACTTTAAAGATTATTAAGCTATTTTGTTGGAAACGAAAGTAATGAGACATATTTAAATAAAATTTAATCGTTTTCCTTCCTTTTGTGCTCTTGTTCCATAGATCAAAGAGATGGAATACATCATCGCAAAATGTTGAAGTTAATAGTTCAATTACTAGACTTTCCTTGAATGCATTACACAAACAAATTTTAACGAGCTATTCAGATGAATCATGCAATTTTTAGTTTCTTGTTTTATTTGCACTTCAAAGGACTTCAGCAAATCACAGTTTGAACAATGGCACTGCTTTAATTATAGTTCTTGTAAACAGAAGTTAAGATTTCTTATCAACCAATTAGAAGCTCGGAGCCTGCTTATAATTTGAACTAGAAAATAGCTTTGTGAGTGCAGAAAATTCAAAGGGGAAATATTCTAAATTCTTTTACGGACGCAATCATTAGCATTCTAAGATGTATCTTCTCTTTTAAAATAATTTGCATGATTTTCTGTTATATTATTCCATCATTACAGTCGATAATTTTTCTTTATCAGTTTTAATTTAAATTTGGTAATTAGATACTTAAAACTATTCATAGCATTAATAAATTTCTATTTTTCATGACCCCCCTTATTGAAATTTAGGTCACGGGTTAACAAGAAGTTACGTACGCTCGTCTGATGGAAATTTGAAGAAAATATTGGAAAGAGCTTTAATCCTGAAGAACAATCCAATCAATCGATCAGAATTTTCTTGCTCTTTATACAGGATTTTTTTTATGTTTGGGCATATTGATAATAAATTTATTGAACATTCTCGAAATTTGCGTTTATTACATTTGTAAAGACAAAGTTAAATGTTGCTCGTTGCATTAAGGAATTTCGTTCCAATTTTATTGCAGAACACTCCACAAGAATATGTCTTGTTTTTAAACAATTTCTTTTCCTTAGAACCAAATTAAAAGATTCAAATTATGATATTTTATGAATTAAAAGGAACGAATAACACGAAATCAAATTACCACTTATTCAAGTTTAAAAACAATCCGATATTTCTATTCTTACATAGCTGTTACTGAAATCTCTAAAAATGTCTAAAATCCTTTAAGTACACTACATAATGTCAAACAATGTCTAAACTTTGATATTTATAAGACGTCATTACTCATTCTGTGAACTAATAACGGCTGGATATTTGAACATTATTATCAGATAAGACAGGCGCTTAATTGCTTTTAAAGTTCAGCAGGTTTTATTCATGAATACCTATTTATAGTTACCCAGTTAATCTTTTCGGGCCAACGGAAGCGTTCTCATCACGTTTTCCTCGTATATTTTCACAGTATCCTCCGTTTTGTGTTAAGGTTCGTAGTATATGGAAGAGAATCGA